>JAVJIF010033454.1:42500-191659 GCA_038442645.1 Agave tequilana
CTAAGCTACGCGGTATTTTTAATTTCTTGCAATCATTAGGTGGCTTGAACTTTGGTGTGTATGGCACAAAATCCCATTCCAGCGGGTAAGGACGAGTCATCTCTACCTTCTTCTGTTCATCCCTCTGAGTAAGGGATGCAATCTGAGCTTGGATGTCTTTGATCACCTCAGCATCGATTAAGGAGCTTTTCTTAAACATTTCAGTCTTAGGATGTTCATCGTTGTTATACTCCTCTTCATCGTGATTGCTACAGGTGTCCTTAGTGTTCCAGTTGACCAAGAGCTGAGCTAACATCTGTTGATTGTTGTTTAAAGCTTCCTGCTGAGCCCTGAAAGTCTGCTCTTGTGCCTCCATTCACCGACGAAGATCATCATTATTATTGCCAGCCATGTTAGAAGATACAAGCCCCATTCATACCGAGCTGATAGTAGCTGAAGAAGTGTATCCACTGGCCTCCTCTTCATCATCTGACCAATGAAAAAGGTTCCTCAATGGTGCTGGTGACACATCTCTGGTTGACGAAGAAGGTTGTCTTTGTAAGTTATTGCTACCTTAGAGCGAGTACCTTGGAAGGCACCCTCTTATTCTACCAGCACCTGACTTAAGTCGGGGTTATAATCAGAGTCTGGGGAGCTGATTGGAGATGCAAAGGTCCCTTGTCTCCTCCTTGGGACCGGAATAGATCCCTCCCTCTACTTATCATGTTAACAGAGACTGCTGCAAGATGGACCACCTTTGTTGCCTTCTTCTTCCAGGACTCGGGCTTCTCAGAAGTTTGGGCTGACAATCGATTGAACACCGATTGCTGGCTTAGAGGAGAAGCTGTGGGGATTTTTTTCCAAACAGCAATGGACAAAGTGGATCGTCACAAGTTGACACCCCGCTTGTTCGCATTAGGACGACGAGATGTGAACAGGTTCCTCAAAGCGAAGCTTTCCTTATTACTCAGCTAGTCTCTCAAGTTTGTGTTAACCGGACCAAACCGATCTATCATAGAGACTCAGGAGAGTGGAAGTTAGTCCCCTTGGGCTTAGAAGACCTTGGCTTAATCTTGAAGGCTTTCTTTTTGGTTATAGGCGAAGCTAGGATAGCTTCGCCTAAAAGAGTAGCTTCGCAAAGCGAAGCTACTATTTTAGCTATGCCTTTGGAGGCGTGCTTAGCTTTGTTGTGCAGAGCTTTTCCTTCAAGCGAGGCTAAAATAACCTCGCTGCTCGCACCCAGTGGTGCTTTATGTCTAGCCTTACGGCAGATATCTTTAGCACTTGGTGTTTTGTCTCTAGCCTCGCAACAGAGATCCTTAGCACCAGGTGCTGCCAGTGAGAGCGATGCTGAATTAGCTACGCTACTAGCACCGGAAGGTATTTTGGCCTTAGCCTCGCGTGATAGGCGAGGCTGAACTCCATGAAGAGTTGAATTTGCTTCACATGATGAAGTTATCAGAGCACTTAGCGCTTTGGTTCTGCTACTAGAGGTGAGCCTAGCACTGCCCAATATTGCTGATGATGCAAGCGGAGCTACAGTAGCCTCGCTGTTAGCATAAAATGCTTTAGCCTTAGCCTCGCGGGGCAGGCGAGGTTCAACTCTGCGAAGAGCTGAGATAGTCTTATGGTTAGAGACTATATTAGCTTCGCATGAAGCTGAATTAAGAAAAGAGATTGTGGATTTTGAAACCCACATAGCCTTTGAAGAGGTTGTTTTAGGTTCACAGGGAACCTTTATAGCCTCGCGCGCAACGTTAACACGTTGGCGTGGGGCTGAGTTAGTCTCTTTTAAGACTATGGTAGGCTCGCGTGGAGATTGTTTAGCCTCGCGTGATGTGATGATAGATTCACAGAGAACCTTTGTAGTCTCGCGCACAACATTATCACGTTGGCGCGAGCCTAATTTAGTCTCTGTTGAGGCTGTGATAGGCTCGTGTAGAGTCTGTTTAGCCTCGCGTGAGGTAGGTTCACAGAGAACCTTTGTAGTCTCAACAGAGACTTGCTTTGAAGAGGTAGCCAGAGGTGCTCTGGCTACACTGACCTTCCTGTGTTTGCGCACATGTAGGGGACTTGTGTTACCCGCAGAGAGAAGTTGTTCAAACCTCTCTTGGTTAAAGTGAATGGCTAAGGTCTCTATAGTAGACCCAACATCGCATTGTGGCACTTGATTCTCAGCAGTAGAGAAACAAGTCCCCAGCGGAGTCGCCATCTTGTTTTCCATTGAAAATCAATTAGGGAAAACTTACAAAATTTGAGGAGAAAATTACAAGTAATTGAAAAAGAAATGAAAAATTACAAGTAGAACTCTCCTTGAGATTTCTAGGGAAGTGTGTCGGTAGAAGTCTGGCAGCACACAACCACTTTGTTCTGTTGACGATGCGATTGATGGAGTCTTAAGGAATTCATTCTCGCATGTTCTAGAGATTCCTTCAGAGGAAGATCTTAGAGTATTAACACCCTGAATTTAGAGAAATGATTCTCTGAATTTCTTGGAAGTAAAAGAGTTAGCTCTTTTTCTCTCTTTGATCCCTTGCCTCTTGATGCCTTGATTTTCAACCAGCCCTGAGCTCATCACAAGAATGAGCTATTTATAGGCTCCGAGGTGTGTAACTGCCCCTAGAATTCAGTAAGACTGGTAGTAGTCAGGTAGCCTCGCACTAGAGGCTATTTTGAGCTTCGCGTGAGGTTGTAAAGCCTTATGCGAAGCTATGTACAGGCCTTGTGCAAGGCTAGAAAGGCTCGCGCGAGCCCAAAATGGTCATTTGACCTGGCTGTCTCCACTTAATATGGGATGAAGTGGAGGTAACCGTCCACTTAAAGTGGCATTAACCCTACTAAAGTAGTGGAGTTAGCTTACTAAAGACTTCGTCAAGTGTTGACCTGGCAAACCCTCCCGTAGAGGGTGCAGAAAGCTTCAAGCAAAGGCAAAGTTGTAATTAGCTTCAAGCGAAGCTGAAAATTAGCTCTTTGCAGAGCTATGAAGAGCTTCAAGCGAAGCTCACAAGAAAAGCTTCACACGAAGCTGATATTGAAGCCCTTCAACAAGGCTATAGAGCTTCAAGCGAAGCTATTCTCTTGGGCCATACTTGAGCCTCTTCATAGGTGATATTTGACTTACTGTCTGCTTCACTAGATCAATAAGTTTTAAGTAATCTCTTTGTCTCTGAGGATGGGCAGATCCTGGTAGTCAGCTTGTCCGTATCTCATCTTTTATAAATGTCGACAAGTTTGGATATCGTTCGGACTAGTTAAAGTGCTACCTGGGGAAGTCTTTTTGGAGTGTCAACATCCTTGTCATGCATATATGATCATTCTTTTCCTAGAGGGGGATCATTTCCCTTATCCTCTGAGCATACACATCACACACTAGGCAGTTCTCCTCTGCTAGTACACCAACACACTCACAGTTTTCCTTTACGCGGTCCTTCCATCCACCACCACACCAGCAGTTATCCTCCATCGATCCTTCCTACCACGCCCATTGTTGTCCTCTGCGCAGCACCTCCATCCATAATCCCGAAAGTTTTGCTCGCCGGTATTTCCATTTTATTCCACCTACTGATTCTCACGCCAGAGGGTCTTAGGCCGGCCCACACCGATGTTCATAACCTGAAAGATGTCTTTTTTGTGTGTGCTCAGACAGTTACCATCTGAGGAGCTTCTCAAATTACTTGTTGTGGTTTCGATCTACGGTAAGCTGGTTTTTATCCATCACAATTTTCCAGGCATAGATATTGACACATAGAGAATTCATTAAGACACATTAGATTAGGCACACAAAAAATTAATTAAGGCACATACAATTTTTTTTAAATATTCTCAAAATACCCCTCCCCCTCCCCTAGCCTCGCCCCTCTCTCTCCCCCTCTCCCTCCCCCTCCGTCGTCCTCCGCCTTCCTCCCTTGCAGCAACCCATAACAGCTGTAGTACAAGGAGGAGGGGGAGGGTGAGAAATGAGGGCAAGGCTGGGGGAGGGTGAGGCGAAAGGGCGATGCTGGTGAGGGGGAGACGGGTGGAGGGCATGGTGGAGGGCGGGGCTACGGGAGGCCGTTGGGGGGGGGGGGTTCGGCGAGGGGTGTGAGGGGGAGGGCGGCGGGGGAGCAGGGGACTGCCGACAATCACAGCGGAAGGAAAAGACAGAAGGAGATGAGAAAAAATGAGAGGCATTTTAAACTATTCTCTGGAGATAAAAGTATCAAAAAATAATGACACTCTTTATAATTTTTTGTTGCGTCCCTCAGTTATTTCTCTCTTGTGCCAGAATCCGCCAAATTTCTTTGTTTGAAGACTAGTGACATGCAAAAAAAAATGTCATAAATAAATAATGTAAATATCCTTAAATTCAGGACAATTATTTCTTTTTTTTTCCCCTTTAACAACGAAACTATATAAATCAGAAGCCAACAACTGCCGTTAAATCTAACACTAGAGTGCTTAAGCTTCCTCTCTCCCGAGGAGAAAAAAAGAAGACAGAGAGAGGCTTCAAGCTTCCAACTGCACCGAATATACCCCCCACCCTCAACCAATGTGAAACCCCAACAACTAATCCTAACCCTAATTCTCCATTTCTTCCCGATCTCGGATCCCAATCCCCCGAGATTCGACCCGATCCCATGGCCGCCGACGCCGCCGCCCTCCTCCTCCTCTTCCTCGCGATCCGCTCCTCCGCCGCCCCCTGCGGCAAGAACGCCACGCTCGCCGGCTTCGAATCCGAACTCCTCATGGTCCAGCACCAGCTCCGGGGCGTCGTCGCCGTCGCCGACGGCTGCTCCTTCACGGTCCGCAACTTCGACATGCTGCCCGGATCCGACACCGTCGTATGGTGGGGCGCCGGCGGCGACGACTTCGGAAACCTCACCTCTGGCTTCCCCGTCTCCTCCCTCACCCTCAACCGCACCACCCTTACCGCAACGAAACCCTAACCGTCCCTCTGCTGCCTAACGTCTCCTTCGACCAGATCCGGGTCCTCGGCGTTTGGGATCGGTCGACTGCTTCCGACTTCGGCCACGTCGTTCTGCCAACGAAAAGCTCTGATCTTGGTCTCTCCCCGGCCCCGTCGCCGATCATGGGGCCGACTCCTCAGCCCAAAAAGCTGATCCATCGGGCGCCCACAATGCTGGACAATTGCCGCACCATCTCGCCGAATTTCCGCCTCCGGTGGACTCTCAGTGCGGATTCGATCTCCATTGGGTTTGAGGGGGCAGTTGAATCGCAGAACTACATGGCGTTCGGATGGGCCAATCCGAAATTGATGTCTGTTTCGATGATTGGTGCTGATATTACTGTTGCTGGATTCACTGAAGAGGCTGCTCCTTTTGCCGAGGACTACTACATTACGAATTACAGCGAGTGTCTCTTGAACAAGGACGGGAAAGTCGAGGGGGTCTGTCCGGATACGATCTATGAGGGATTCGATCCAGTCGGATTGGTGAACAATACTAAATTGATGTATGGTCACCGGATAGATGGAATTTCCTTTATCAGATTCGATCGCCCTCTCAGTTCAAGGGATATCAAGTATGATGTTGCTGTGGATAAGACGGTGAACATGACAGTGATCTGGGCGGTGGGGCCCATTAGGCCACCTGATGCACTCCGGCCTTACTACTTGCCTCAGAACCATGGCGGGCTGAGGTTTAGCTCTTTTGGGTACTTTGCATTCAATGTATCAGAAGATTTCGATGATTGTCTTGGCCCTTTGGATGCTGAAAACAAAGAGGATCAAGGTCTTATTATTAGCGACGGGAAGACACCTGTGGCTGTGACTTCAGGGCCGGCATTGCACTACCCAAACCCTCCAAACCCGTCAAAGGTTCTTTATATCAATAAAAGGGAGGCACCTTTGCTTAGAGTTGAGCGGGGAGTTCCGGTCACTTTTTCGATCCAAGCGGGGCACAATGTGGCATTCTATATTACATCTGATCCAATTGGAGGGAATGCAACTTCTAGAAATGCATCCGAGATAGTTTATGCTGGTGGGGCACACGCTCAGGGTGTTTTGGCGAGCCCAATGGAGTTGGTTTGGTCACCAGACAGGAATACGCCTGATCAGGTTTACTACCATTCGGTCTTCGAGCAGAAAATGGGTTGGAAAGTTCAGGTGGTTGACGGTGGCCTTTCCGATATGTATAATAACAGTGTTTATTTGGATGATCAGCAAGTTTCGCTTTTCTGGACTTTATCTCAGGATTCAAATTCAATTTCTATTGCGGCTCGAGGTGAGAAGAAGAGTGGGTATGTTGCAGTTGGGTTTGGGGGTGGAATGATCAATAGTTTTGCTTATGTGGGTTGGGTTGATGGTACTGGGAAGGGGCGGGTGAATACTTATTGGATTGATGGAAAGGATGCTACGAGTGTGCACCCAACTAAAGAAAATTTAACTTATGTGAGATGTAAGTCAGAAAATGGGATAATTACATTTGAGTTCACTCGTCCTTTGAACCCTTCTTGTAATGGAAGGGTGGAGTGTAAGAATATCATTGATCCAACTACTCCTTTAAAGGTTGTCTGGGCAATGGGTGCAAAGTGGTCTGATGACAATCTCAGTGAAAGAAATATGCATTCAGTCACTAGCAGTAAGCCTGTCCAAGTTCTTTGGCTCCGAGGATCTGCAGAGGCAGAGCAGGACCTGCAGCCAGTTCTTGCAGTTCATGGATTTATGATGTTTGTGGCTTGGGGAATCTTGCTTCCTGGCGGAATCATGGCAGCAAGATATCTAAAGCATGTGAAAGGTGACGGTTGGTACCAAATTCATGTTTACTTGCAGTATTCTGGAATTGCAATAATCTTGCTTGGAGTTCTCTTTGCAGCTGCTGAGCTCAGAGGGTTTTTTTTTTAGTTCTGTTCATGTTAAATTTGGTATGACTGCTATTCTCTTGGCTTGTGCCCAGCCTATGAATGCATATCTAAGGCCCAAAAAGCCAGCTAGTGGAGAGGCTGCTTCTTCTAAGAGGATCCTTTGGGAGTATTTTCATGTTATCACTGGTAGGTGTGCTATTATAGTTGGAATTGTGGCACTTTTTACTGGAATGAAACATTTGGGACACAGATATGGTAGTGAGAATGTCGACGGGCTTACTTGGGCCTTAATATTATGGGTCTTGGTTGGTGCACTTTTGGCAATGTACTTGGAATACTTGGAGATAAAGCAAAAGAGGAGAGACAATAATTCTTTCAGAGGCAATTGGGTGTTGGGGAATGATGCGGAAGATGACTCAGCTGATCTGTTGCATCCGAACAGAACAGTTGCTGAAGCAGAGTCGCAGCCAACTGGAAGGATGGAAGTGCAGCTTGAACCATTGAACCGATAGGTAGCATTGGTTAATGTTATAGATCTTGACACCATCTCATGATGTGCTTCGATGGCGGGCTATTTTGATTCATAGAGGGGAATGTGAAGCTGTGGTTGCCTGGTTGGATGAGCACACACTTCTTGCAATGAGGATATATTCTTTTTCTCACACATGATACAGTATAGGAAATGATTTGCAGATTACCAGGTCTATTATTGCTAGAATATGTACCTGACATATTGTTTGTATACATAAACAATTTTGGCATACTAAGGATATCGACATGCGTTTGTTATGTGTTCACTATTTGGCTCAGCTCTTATCAGTTAGCATCACAGGGGAGAGGATTTCTACATTTGAGTGATGTTGGTTGTTCATGCATATTATCACAATTTTCTCAACCGCCAACAAAGGTAAAAATATTTTTTGTTGCATTTTTTGGGGTCTCTTGTGTTAATTTGAGTACGTATTTTATTGTTACAAACAAACGATTTGTTAGTTCTTCATAAATGCTTCATGCTTATGATTGTTTAGATTATATAGCTTTTCTTCTTAAGCATCTCATTCTTCTTCTAAGGATTTCATTGTGAAATCAAACAATTACACGTGTGTTTTTCTTAACACAACTTTTGAAATCTTGTAATCTATTAATCTATGTCTCCACGTGTAGAACTTTTTCCCTGTTTCTCCACAAAATGTTGCGTGAGGTGCAATTCACTTAAATGTCTATGTGCAAGCCATACTTGCAAACGTGTCTGAATTTCATGATCAGTCTCTGTGGTTGCCACTGGATTTTACATGATCTTCTATCCTAAATTTAATTGTCCATATCTGGTTATCACCAGATATTTGATCTGATGGAAAAATGAATCAAAGTGCTTAGAGATTTTGTTTGGAAACTATTGTTCCACATTATTATCTGGTTGACAGCTAGTTAAAAAATCCTGTCGATCTTTCATGGAGCCTTTTGCTTTATAGCCGACATATTTTCATTATGATTTATGAGAAAAGACTTAGGTGAGGAAGAAGAAGATGATAAGTATGGTTCTGTATAGAAGTTTGTTTGCCAAACATAGTTGAGTGAAACAATTTCCCTGTGAAGAAGTATTCAGATCTCCTTATAAAGCTAAGTCTTTACCCCTTCTTGCCAGGATGTGCTGTTGTGTGAGTGTGCCACATCTAGTGATTTGTCTATCAATGGCCATTTCAACACATGTAACTATGCACAATATCCTATATCTGTTGTGTATCTGTCATATGTCAGCATTAAGATTTTGGTAGTAGTGGGTAGACTAGCATTCTGTGAAAACATTTGCTGCAGGTGTTCAGTGTCAGTGTCGATTTTTGGTCTCTATGGTAGATCAACTAGGAGGCCTAAGACTGGTTGTGTCAGCCATGGAATCTGCTTCTCCTCACTGATCTTTTCCATTTTGGAAATTGTGCATCTCCTTTACCTGTTTAATCATTCAAGGAATGAATGAACTGCCTGAAGAAGCATGTACACATACACACAACATGGCTATGATATGGATCCGGACACGCGACAACGCACAACACTACCATTCCTTAAAAACTAAGAGACAAGGACACGACAACATGACACTCAAATATATGATAACAATAAGAGACTGCTTATTGCATACATACATTGACATGGTCATGTATTCAAAAGTCTAGACACATTTCTAATTACATAATAACATGCAATAATTTGAACTTATCTTGCAATTGTGACTTTGCAGAAAGAATAGTCCTTGTCTCTTCAACTTTCTGTGGAGCAGCTCAGTGTATCTCACTTGTATCGAAGCAAACCTAACTTGAATATATATACCTAAATTGAATGTAGTTTAATACAAGTTAATATTTAGCCTTTGATATATAAAGAGAAATACATAAACGTCTTAAACATGTAATGTTAATGAAAAAGAGAGAGAGATGTAGGACACATGTCCAAGAGGCGTCCAACAAGTGTCTCGAATTAAAATATATAGTATATAATTGAAGATAAGTTTGAAGGTATCCCACACATAGCCAGGTAGTGTCTATGAAGTGATGGTGTCCAACATCGACACGTGTCTCAATGTCAGATACACGTATGACTTCATGATAAAGTGTTTGTGCCACATTGGAATAACCTATTTGATTTTATGATATCAATTATTGAGTCTGTCCATCTCTAGTGATTAGAATTGTGTATCTCCTTTTTTGTTATTTTATCATTCAAGGAATCAGGATCTAACGAATAAATAACTTTTTTGGCTTAATGATTTCAGTCAAAACCATTTTTATTCCGAGCATAAAGGATTCTTCTCCTGAGTCCTTGGTAGTTTATGGAAATTTTCAAGTGTTTTCTTTAGCATTGTTAATGATGTGCAATCACTTTTTTGGTGACCTTTCACTCTCCACAAACACTTGTGAGGTCTGATTAAAAATGTGTACCTGTTCTGTCTTTATCTGTTGAAGTGCTATGGACTTGAAATTGTATGGGATTGGTGATGATGGTGAGGACATCCAAGCAGTGTTCAAGATGGAATTGTCAACATACGCAAGAAGCGCCGAGCTACAATTATCTGATCTTTGTTGGATTGTCAACATGCACAAGAAGCGTCAAGCTATAATTATTTGATCTTTGTTGGTGCCCGAGTTTGTGTTTTCTATTTTATGTTAAGTTGTTTTAGTCTTGTATTTTTGTCACACCCCGCTTCCCAAAATACTAGGAAATGGAGTCGCGATAAGAGTCGGCGACGTATATACGCGAGGAAAATGCCCCACGCATATGCGTAAAACTTAAAGTAACCTGTACAAGCTATATAATTACTATGATAATGTGATAACACTGCAACAATACATGTAAATATCCACACATGATAACAGATGAATAAAAGAATGAAATGACAACTGAAAATGATATATATGGAGAATAAGGAATCAACAGAGATAAAGGTTAAGCAAGAGTACCGGTAATCAAAAAGAGAAAACTCCAGGTTCCTCAAGATGCCTATGATCCTCTCCAAATACCGGATCGGTAATAAGCAGTCACAGATCTGGATATGTAAATCTAGAGAATCAGAACTCCTAGCGAATGTGTAAGAATAAAAGGAAAGATGCACGTGTATATAACATGTGAGCATATGAATGAGACTATAAACTGAAATAAGACTGAAATAATATGCAAACATAAATGGACAGCAATAAGGGCATTCAGTAACAGAATCAGATGTCCAATCAGGTCATGAGTATAGTCAGGTATCCAACACAGTATACATGCATAAGGTGAACACAATTAGTCACAGTACGGTATGAACAGTTTATTATTATTTATTATGTCAGTGAACACCAATTGTCACATGCAGTAGACACATCCCATACTATGCCTACCATACGTGTCAATCGAGGTTGATTGGAGATATTATTCATGATTTAGATGGGTCCCGTACATAACCGAGACCACAATCCAGATGTCTGGCACTGAACCAGGCCTTATCATCAGGTATTATAGTAATAGTAAAACAGTAACACTATAGGATGTCGTGATCCCCGAGAACCCTGCAGTGAAACCCTATCTCGGCTGCGCAACCTGTATCCTAGGTCCACCCAAAATACAGACGTTGTCTCCTCCATCAATTTCCTCAATCCCAGTGTAAGTTATTCATTTACATTATTATTAAATTCAGTTAAAACAATTAGTATCCAATGTACTTAGAATACTGGGGCTATACGGTGATAGTAACAGTATAGTATATCAGTAAATAATAATCGTATACATGGTAAACAATAACATTGAGCAGTCACGGTAATTGTGTATACGATGAATAATAGGACTGTACATGGTGTTACGGTCTAACAATACTATCCCAATGATTTCTGTTACATGAAATAATACAGTAACATATCCTGAACCGTCTAGTCAATGTATAATCTTATAAAAACTGATCAAGATCTCATCTACTCGTATTGTATATAACTATAATGCATCCATCAACCCGTGATCTTAATGCAGTCATCATAAACATCAAATACGAATCTATGTCAAGGTAATCTGTTTCAGTAAATCACAAATTCAATAAGTCAATAATCAGTTCTCTCATCCTATCAATCAACTATGATCCTCAAAATCATTGATATATCCACCCTCTAAATCACCAATAAGTGAGGTTGATCAATAATTGCCATAAAACTCCGAACATATATTATAGTCACCGATATCAATGAAATCGCTCTCATATTAACTCTATCTCTATAACTGAATAACTGAAGTAGTCAATAACCAATCATGAAGAGAGGTCTACTGAATATCCTCAAAAGTTAACTAGATCAACAGATACTGAAACATATCCAAATAATGAAACGTCCTCAAGCGACATGAAACCCAGAATGGTCTATATCTGATAATCAACATCAATAAACTCATTCATGCTTAAACCATATGATCGGTAAATAAATCCGAAATACTCACAACTTATAATCTAACAATCGTCAATCATATCTAAATATGATCAAGATCTGATAACAGAATATAAGTTCCAGATCAACTCTAATTTTAAATAATACCATATACAGATCCACTCAATCTCAATATCAATTCAGTTACATCCTTAAATTTATTTCAACTAAGTCTGAACCCAAAACAGTTATACATGAAATGACATAAGTCCAATATCTCAACACTAAGATACAAAGTCCATATACATCTGATTCTCAATATCAATAAGGTAACATCAAGAACTGCCAAGTAACTTTAAATATCACTAAACATATAAGAAACTGATACCTGATAATTTAGCCCTCATCGACTCACCAATCAATCAACAAGTAATTATTTTACAAGTTTCAATTCACCAAATAATTGTCTGATAAATACTACAAATGAGTTATACCTTCTGTCCTCAAATAGCCGAATGAATACTTGACTGAACTATCACCAAATAAAGGAATATCAAGTCTGATAACTACTTAGATAAAATATAAATCTTTAACCACAATCACGAACCAATCCAACCCAAGATCAATCTAGCATACAGTGTAACATTCATCTCAACTAGACCCAAACTGAATTGGTCAATGACTTGACATGAAGTGATATAGAATAACTAACATCTTGGTGAATCAATACCGAGTCCATATACATTTTAACATCATGATTACCTCTAATAAATTATCTGATAAAATACTCCATATAAAATATGTCGTCTATCCTCAAATATGAACTAGGCCAGCTAACTAGTGAATCAAAATGAGTAACAATTTAAGATATAATACTACTATGGTCTAAGCTAACAATGGTGAATTACTATCACATGAAATTATGCTGATAATCGCAGATTAACTACATAAATAAAGTGAATACTCACTGGTGTCTCATGAAGGAATGTAAACAAACATATTGGTAAAATAAAGCAGATGGTGACATGAAATAAAGCAAGTAACATATATGTTGGAACTTATTTCGATGAAGACGCTTGTGAAGATCAAATTCATTTGGAGCTCTAATACATGACGAATCAAGAGTCCTACATGATCAAGATGTGCCAAGGAGAGTTGATAGAGTGTGGTTTGTAAAGTTGAAATAGCATGTAAAAGCCTTGACACAAACACACACTTCATTGGTCCATTAGTCGACTTGATGTCTATTATAAGTCGACTAATCCTTGATGTAGTCGACTAACCCAGAACCCAAGTCGACTAATCCTGTGTCCTGAAACAGACCAACTCTCTGTTTGTGTATTAGTCGACCAACAGTCAACTATAGTCGACTAATACATTTTTCTAGTCGACTAACCCTTGTTCCTTAGTCGACTAATCCCTGGTCAAGTCGACTAGTTGTTAGTTACAGTCGACTTGAAGTAGTTATTCTGAAACTGTTCTTCCAACGGCCACTGACCTAGTCGACTTATAGTCAAACATAGTCGACTAATAGAAGGAATTTTGCCTAGGTTAGTCGACTAACTCAAAAAGCAAGTCGACTAATAGGCAGTTCTGACTGTTGGACAGTTTTCATTATCTGGTCTTTTGTGCAACTGTTTTCAACGTTCCTTTGATTCAAATTGCACCTATAACTCCCTAACTAACCCTAGTCTTCAGCTATAAATAGGGAAGTTATTCCAAAGCCCAAATACCAAGAGTTTTTATCAGTTTTCTAAAGTAAAAAATTTGCAAACCTGAAAACTGTTTTTCCCACTTCAGTTCTTCACCAAAAGACATTTTCATTGTGAAGATTCTCTGAAGTTCTTGTTTTCTATACTGAACCTTGTCCACATATACATTCAGTACCAAGGCTATAGGAAAAGTATTGTAATTCTCAAAGCAAATCATTGTACACAGGAGGCTTCTTGGTTGTAGAGGCAGTTGTACAAGGTGAAAGGTATTCTCTTGGTGGAAGAGAAGGTGTTCTCTTGGTGGAAGAGAAGGTGTACACATTTGGCGAAGGGGATTTGTCAAGTGGTGTGCATGGTGTATTGATTTTGGGTTGCAAAGTCAAGTTAAAGGAAAATCTCAAGCGGGTGGCTTGGGGACTGGATGTAGGTCACAAGGACTGAACCAGGATAAATCTCTCTTGTTTGCGTTTGTGCATTTTCTGAGATTTGATTTCCTTTTTGCAAGTTACTGCTTTGATTAACGATTAATCCTTCTTGTTTTAATGTTATGTTGACTTGTGTATTTTAGATCATTGTTGCCAACAGAGATAGTTCCGCATTTGTCAATATCTCGACGATCCAACATTTGGTATCAGAGCCGGCCTCACATTTCATACCCTGAACCGGCGTATACGCTCTGATCCAACATTTGGTATCAGAGCCCTGCATACCTAGTCAACAACAACAAAGATGGCAACGGAGTTCTCATCATCCCAATTCAAAGAAGGACATTCTACACAACATCCACCGCTATTTGACGGTACCAACTACAACTATTGGAAGTGTAGAATGAAGATATACTTGCAATCGTTCAACTACGACCTTTGGAACATCGTAGAAGCATCGTACACCAAGCCCACAACCAACTACAACGCTTGGAGTGAAGATCAAAAGAAGAACGCGAACCTTGACGCCAAAGCGATGAATGCTCTATTTTGTGCCCTAACCAAAGAAGAGTTCAACCGTGTTTCAACAGCAACTTCTGCACATCAAATATGGCATACTCTTCAGGTAACACACGAAGGCACTAATAAAGTTAAGGAATCTAAAATATCTGTTCTTGTCCACAGGTTTGAGTTATTCAAAATGGAGGAGAATGAAACCATATCCGAGATGGTTACAAGATTCACCGACATCACCAATACATTAGCATCCCTTGGAAAGGACTACACCTAAGTTGAAAGAGTTTGAAAGATCCTTCGTGCACTCACACCAGAGTGGGAGAAGAAGACAACCGCCATTGAAGAGGCGAATGATCTCTCAACTATGACATTAGAAAACCTAATCGGTAATCTAATGGCATATGAAGTGCAGTTAGAAGAAAGGAAGAAGGACGAACGACAACACCGTTCAAAGAAGAAAGAACTCGCCTTCCATGCATCTTCCGACACGGACATTGATGACGAAGAGGAGATGGCAATGCTCTCAAGAAATTCAGGAAATTTCTAAAGCAAGGTAAATTCAAATGCTTTAATTGTGATAAACCAGGTCATATGAAAATGGATTGTCCTTTGCTTAAGAAGAAAGATAAGTACAAGAGTAAGAAGTTCAGAAAGAAGAAGAACTACGAAGCATCATCAGAATACAATGATTCATCTTCATCTGATGAAGAAGAATCCACTGAACGTGTCAACCTATGTTACATGGCACTTGAAGATGATGAGGTATCATATTCTGAACTCTCTGATGCTTTCCATGAATTATTTCTTGATCTGAAAAATGAAAAACTGAAAAACAAAGTTTTGTCAAAAGAAAATGAGAAACTTTTAAAGGAAAATTCATGTTATGCATTACAATGTTCATCTATAAATTCTCAACAACAAGATGAGTTTGAAAAAGTCATATCATCTTTGAAAATTGAAAATGAGAAATTTATAAAAGAGAACATTTTTCTGAAAAAGGAAACTAAGTCTTTGAATGAAAGGATTTCTATATTGGATAAAGACATGTTAGTTTTCAAAAAGAAATATGAAGATCTTTTGCAAAATGTGACTAAGTTTAATAAAGGAAAAGAAAATTTGAATGCTTTATTATCTTTTCAGAAATTGTCACATGATAATCATGGTATTGGATTTATTGCAAAATCTTCATGTTATAGTAATCCATATAGTTCTTTTGTAAAAAGAAAGTCTAAGAAAAGTAAGTTTATATGGATTCCTAAAAATTTAAGTTTTCATGATAAAAATACATATATTGCTTCATACATTCATGATATATGTGATTCTTGCAACTATGTGTATATTAACAGGTGGAAACCAAATTCTAAATGGATTTGAACTCCTAAAGGTTAAATATGTTCTTTTATGTTTGGTACCATCTAACGTTTATCTTGCAGGTACCATATAAAAATTGATAAAGAACAATATATATATATGTACTAATATATTTGTTGCAGGGGGAGAACAAAGTATTTCTCTATTTTGTTATAACCCAATTTCTGCAGGGGGAGAAAAATATAACATATCTTCTGCAGGGGGAGGACTTGTGCACACAAAGCGTCATCATCAAAAAGGGGGAGAATGTTGGAACTTATTTTGATGAAGACGCTTGTGAAGATCAAATTAATTTGGAGCTCTAACACATGACGAATCAAGAGTCCTACATGATCAAGATGTGCCAAGGAGAGTTGATAGAGTGTGGTTTGTAAAGTTGAAATAGCATGTAAAAGCCTTGACACAAACACACACTTCATTGGTCCATTAGTCGACTTGATGTCTATTATAAGTCGACTAATCCTTGATGTAGTCGACTAACCCAGAACCAAAGTCGACTAATCCTGTGTCCTGAAACAGACCAACTCTCTGTTTGTGTATTAGTCGACCAACAGTCAACTATAGTCGACTAATACATTTTTTCTAGTCGACTAACCCTTGTTCCTTAGTCGACTAATCCCTGGTCAAGTCGACTAGTTGTTAGTTACAGTCGACTTGAAGTAGTTATTCTGAAACTGTTCTTCCAATGGCCACTGACCTAGTCGACTTATAGTCAAACATAGTCGACTAATAGAAGGAATTTTGCCTAGGTTAGTCGACTAACTCAAAAAGCAAGTCGACTAATAGGCAGTTCTGACTGTTGGACAGTTTTCATTATCTGGTCTTTTGTGCAACTGTTTTCAACGTTCCTTTGATTCAAATTGCACCTATAACTCCCTAACTAACCCTAGTCTTCAGCTATAAATAGGGAAGTTATTCCAAAGGCCAAATACCAAGAGTTTTTATCAGTTTTCCAAAGCCAAAAATCTGCAAACCTGAAAACTATTTTTCCCACTTCAGTTCTTCACCAAAAGACATTTTCATTGTGAAGATTCTCTGAAGTTCTTGTTTCCTATACTGAACCTTGTCCACATACACATTCAGTACCAAGGCTATAGGAAAAGTATTGTAATTCTCAAAGCAAATCATTGTACACATGAGGCTTCTTGGTTGTAGAGGCAGTTGTATTAGGTGAAAGGTATTCTCTTGGTAGAAGAGAAGGTGTTCTCTTGGTGGAAGAGAAGGTGTACACATTTGGCGAAGGGGATTTGTCAAGTGGTGTGCATGGTGTATTGATTTTGGGTTGCAAAGTCAAGTTAAAGGAAAATCTCAAGCGGGTGGCTTGGGGACTGGATGTAGGTCACAAGGACTGAACCAGGATAAATCTCTCTTGTTTGCGTTTGTGCATTTTCTGAGATTTGATTTCCTTTTTGCAAGTTACTGTTTTGATTAACGATTAATCCTTCTTGTTTTAGTGTTATGTTGACTTGTGTATTTTAGATCATTGTTGCCAACAGAGATAGTTCCGCATTTGTCAATATCTCGACGATCCAACATTTGGTATCAGAGCCGGCCTCACATTTCATACCCTGAACCGGCGTATACGCTCTGATCCAACATTTGGTATCAGAGCCCTGCATACCTAGTCAACAACAACAAAGATGGCAACGGAGTTCTCATCATCCCAATTCAAAGAAGGACATTCTACACAACGTCCACCGCTATTTGACGGAATTGGAAGTGTAGAATGAAGATATACTTGCAATCGCTCAACTACGACCTTTGGAACATCGTAGAAGCATCGTACACCAAGCCCACAACCAACTACAACGCTTGGAGTGAAGATCAAAAGAAGAACGCGAACCTTGACGCCAAAGCGATGAATGCTCTATTCTGTGCCCTAACCAAAGAAGAGTTCAACCGTGTTTCAACAGCAACTTCTGCACATCAAATATGGCATACTCTTCAGGTAACACACGAAGGCACTAATAAAGTTAAGGAATCTAAAATATCTGCTCTTGTCCACAGGTTTGAGTTATTCAAAATGGAGGAGAATGAAACCATATCCGAGATGGTTACAAGATTCACCGACATCACCAATACATTAGCATCCCTTGGAAAGGACTACACCCAAGTTGAAAGAGTTCGAAAGATCCTTCGTGCACTCACACCAGAATGGGAGAAGAAGACAACCGCCATTGAAGAGGCGAATGATCTCTCAACTATGACATTAGAAAACCTAATCGGTAATCTAATGGCATATGAAGTGCAGTTAGAAGAAAGGAAGAAGGACGAACGACAACACCGTTCAAAGAAGAAAGAACTCGCCTTCCATGCATCTTTCGACACGGACAATGATGACGAAGAGGAGATGGCAATGCTCTCAAAGAAATTCAGGAAATTTCTAAAGCAAGGTAAATTCAAATGCTTTAATTGTGATAAACCAGGTCATATAAAATGGATTGTCCTTTGCTTAAGAAGAAAGATAAGTACAAGAGTAAGAAGTTCAGAAAGAAGAAGAACTACGAAGCATCATCAGAATACAGTGATTCATCTTCATCTGATGAAGAAGAATCCACTGAACGTGTCAACCTATGTTACATGGCACTTGAAGATGATGAGGTATCATATTCTGAACTCTCTGATGCTTTCCATGAATTATTTCTTGATCTGAAAAATGAAAAACTGAAAAACAAAGTTTTGTCAAAAGAAAATGAGAAACTTTTAAAGGAAAATTCATGTTATGCATTACAATGTTCATCTATAAATTCTCAATAACAAGATGAGTTTGAAAAGGTCATATCATCTTTGAAAATTGAAAATGAGAAATTTATAAAAGAGAACATTTTTCTGAAAAAGGAAACTAAGTCTTTGAATGAAAGGATTTCTATATTGGATAAAGACATGTTAGTTTTCAAAAGAAATATGAAGATCTTTTACAAAATGTGACTAAGTTTAATAAAGGAAAAGAAAATTTGAATGCTTTATTATCTTTTAGAAATTGTCACATGATAATCATGGTATTGGATTTATTGCAAAATCTTCATGTTATAGTAATCCATATAGTTCTTTTGTAAAAAGAAAGTCTAAGAAAGTAAGTTTATATGGATTCCTAAAAATTTAAGTTTTCATGATAAAATACATATATTGCTTCATACATTCATGATATATGTGATTCTTGCAACTATGTGTATATTAACAGGTGGAAACCAAATTCTAAATGGATTTGGACTCCTAAAGGTTAAATATGTTCTTTTATGTTTGGTACCATCTAACGTTTATCTTGCAGGTACCATATAAAAATTGATAAAGAACAATTATATATATATGTACTAATATATTTGTTGCAGGGGGAGAACAAAGTATTTCTCTATTTTGTTATAACCCAATTTCTGCAGGGGGAGAAAAATATAACATATCTTCTGCAGGGGGAGGACTTGTGCACACAAAGCGTCATCATCAAAAAGGGGGAGAATGTTGGAACTTATTTCGATGAAGACGCTTGTGAAGATCAAATTAATTTGGAGCTCTAACACATGACGAATCAAGAGTCCTACATGATCAAGATGTGCCAAGGAGAGTTGATAGAGTGTGGTTTGTAAAGTTGAAATAGCATGTAAAAGCCTTGACACAAACACACACTTCATTGGTCCATTAGTCGACTTGATGTCTATTATAAGTCGACTAATCCTTGATGTAGTCGACTAACCCAGAACCCAAGTCGACTAATCCTGTGTCCTGAAACAGACCAACTCTCTGTTTGTGTATTAGTCGACCAACAGTCAACTATAGTCGACTAATACATTTTTCTAGTCGACTAACCCTTGTTCCTTAGTCGACTAATCCCTGGTCAAGTCGACTAGTTGTTAGTTACAGTCGACTTGAAGTAGTTATTCTGAAACTGTTCTTCCAACGGCCACTGACCTAGTCGACTTATAGTCAAACATAGTCGACTAATAGACGGAATTTTGCCTAGGTTAGTCGACTAACTCAAAAAGCAAGTCGACTAATAGGCAGTTCTGACTGTTGGACAGTTTTCATTATCTGGTCTTTTGTGCAACTGTTTTCAACGTTCCTTTGATTCAAATTGCACCTATAACTCCCTAACTAACCCTAGTCTTCAGCTATAAATAGGGAAGTTATTCCAAAGGCCAAATACCAAGAGTTTTTATCAGTTTTCCAAAGCCAAAAATCTGCAAACCTGAAAACTATTTTTCCCACTTCAGTTCTTCACCAAAAGACATTTTCATTGTGAAGATTCTCTGAAGTTCTTGTTTCCTATACTGAACCTTGTCCACATACACATTCAGTACCAAGGCTATAGGAAAAGTATTGTAATTCTCAAAGCAAATCATTGTACACATGAGGCTTCTTGGTTGTAGAGGCAGTTGTATTAGGTGAAAGGTATTCTCTTGGTAGAAGAGAAGGTGTTCTCTTGGTGGAAGAGAAGGTGTACACATTTGGCGAAGGGGATTTGTCAAGTGGTGTGCATGGTGTATTGATTTTGGGTTGCAAAGTCAAGTTAAAGGAAAATCTCAAGTGGGTGGCTTGGGGACTGGATGTAGGTCACAAGGACTGAACCAGGATAAATCTCTCTTGTTTGCGTTTATGCATTTTCTGAGATTTGATTTCCTTTTTGCAAGTTACTGTTTTGATTAACGATTAATCCTTCTTGTTTTAGTGTTATGTTGACTTGTGTATTTTAGATCATTGTTGCCAACAGAGATAGTTCCGCATTTGTCAATATCTCGACGATCCAACATTTGGTATCAGAGCCGGCCT
This sequence comes from Agave tequilana, assembly GCA_038442645.1. Lineage (NCBI taxonomy): Eukaryota > Viridiplantae > Streptophyta > Magnoliopsida > Asparagales > Asparagaceae > Agave > Agave tequilana. The sequence continues at coordinate 62,943 of JAVJIF010033454.1, forward strand.
CACATTTCATACCCTGAACCGGCGTATACGCTCTGATCCAACATTTGGTATCAGAGCCCTGCATACCTAGTCAACAACCACAAAGATGGCAACGGAGTTCTCATCATCCCAATTCAAAGAAGGACATTCTACACAACGTCCACCGCTATTTGACGGAATTGGAAGTGTAGAATGAAGATATACTTGCAATCGCTCAACTACGACCTTTGGAACATCGTAGAAGCATCGTACACCAAGCCCACAACCAACTACAACGCTTGGAGTGAAGATCAAAAGAAGAACGCGAACCTTGACGCCAAAGCGATGAATGCTCTATTCTGTGCCCTAACCAAAGAAGAGTTCAACCGTGTTTCTACAGCAACTTCTGCACATCAAATATGGCATACTCTTCAGGTAACACACGAAGGCACTAATAAAGTTAAGGAATCTAAAATATCTGCTCTTGTCCACAGGTTTGAGTTATTCAAAATGGAGGAGAATGAAACCATATCCGAGATGGTTACAAGATTCACCGACATCACCAATACATTAGCATCCCTTGGAAAGGACTACACCCAAGTTGAAAGAGTTCGAAAGATCCTTCGTGCACTCACACCAGAATGGGAGAAGAAGACAACCGCCATTGAAGAGGCGAATGATCTCTCAACTATGACATTAGAAAACCTAATCGGTAATCTAATGGCATATGAAGTGCAGTTAGAAGAAAGGAAGAAGGACGAACGACAACACCGTTCAAAGAAGAAAGAACTCGCCTTCCATGCATCTTTCGACACGGACAATGATGACGAAGAGGAGATGGCAATGCTCTCAAAGAAATTCAGGAAATTTCTAAAGCAAGGTAAATTCAAATGCTTTAATTGTGATAAACCAGGTCATATGAAAATGGATTGTCCTTTGCTTAAGAAGAAAGATAAGTACAAGAGTAAGAAGTTCAGAAAGAAGAAGAACTACGAAGCATCATCAGAATACAGTGATTCATCTTCATCTGATGAAGAAGAATCCACTGAACGTGTCAACCTATGTTACATGGCACTTGAAGATGATGAGGTATCATATTCTGAACTCTCTGATGCTTTCCATGAATTATTTCTTGATCTGAAAAATGAAAAACTGAAAAACAAAGTTTTGTCAAAAGAAAATGAGAAACTTTTAAAGGAAAATTCATGTTATGCATTACAATGTTCATCTATAATTCTCAACAACAAGATGAGTTTGAAAAAGTCATATCATCTTTGAAAATTGAAAATGAGAAATTTATAAAAGAGAACATTTTTCTGAAAAAGGAAACTAAGTCTTTGAATGAAAGGATTTCTATATTGGATAAAGACATGTTAGTTTTCAAAAAGAAATATGAAGATCTTTTACAAAATGTGACTAAGTTTAATAAAGGAAAAGAATTTGAATGCTTTATTATCTTTTCAGAAATTGTCACATGATAATCATGGTATTGGATTTATTGCAAAATCTTCATGTTATAGTAATCCATATAGTTCTTTTGTAAAAGAAAGTCTAAGAAAAGTAAGTTTATATGGATTCCTAAAAATTTAAGTTTTCATGATAAAATACATATATTGCTTCATACATTCATGATATATGTGATTCTTGTAACTATGTGTATATTAACAGGTGGAAACCAAATTCTAATGGATTTGGACTCCTAAAGGTTAAATATGTTCTTCTATGTTTGGTACCATCTAACGTTTATCTTGCAGGTACCATATAAAAATTGATAAAGAACAATTATATATATATGTACTAATATATTTGTTGCAGGGGGAGAACAAAGTATTTCTCTATTTTGTTATAACCCAATTTCTGCAGGGAGAGAAAAACATAACATATCTTCTGCAGGGGGAGGACTTGTGCACACAAAGCGTCATCATCAAAAAGGGGGAGAATGTTGGAACTTATTTCGATGAAGACGCTTGTGAAGATCAAATTAATTTGGAGCTCTAACACATGACGAATCAAGAGTCCTACATGATCAAGATGTGCCAAGGAGAGTTGATAGAGTGTGGTTTGTAAAGTTGAAATAGCATGTAAAAGCCTTGACACAAACACACACTTCATTGGTCCATTAGTCGACTTGATGTCTATTATAAGTCGACTAATCCTTGATGTAGTCGACTAACCCAGAACCCAAGTCGACTAATCCTGTGTCCTGAAATAGTCCAACTCTCTGTTTGTGTATTAGTCGACCAACAGTCAACTATAGTCGACTAATACATTTTTCTAGTCGACTAACCCTTGTTCCTTAGTCGACTAATCCCTGGTCAAGTCGACTAGTTGTTAGTTACAGTCGACTTGAAGTAGTTATTCTGAAACTGTTCTTCCAACGGCCACTGACCTAGTCGACTTATAGTCAAACATAGTCGACTAATAGACGGAATTTTGCCTAGGTTAGTCGACTAACTCAAAAAGCAAGTCGACTAATAGGCAGTTCTGACTGTTGGACAATTTTCATTATCTGGTCTTTTGTGCAACTGTTTTCAACGTTCCTTTGATTCAAATTGCACCTATAACTCCCTAACTAACCCTAGTCTTCAGTTATAAATAGGGAAGTTATTCCAAAGGCCAAATACCAAGAGTTTTTATCAGTTTTTCAAAGCCAAAAATCTGCAAACCTGAAAACTATTTTTCCCACTTCAGTTCTTCACCAAAAGACATTTTCATTGTGAAGATTCTCTGAAGTTCTTGTTTCCTATACTGAACCTTGTCCACATACACATTCAGTACCAAGGCTATAGGAAAAGTATTGTAATTCTCAAAGCAAATCATTGTACACAGGAGGCTTCTTTGTTGTAGAGGCAGTTGTACAAGGTGAAAGGTATTCTCTTGGTGGAAGAGAAGGTGTTCTCTTGGTGGAAGAGAAGGTGTACACATTTGGCGAAGGGGATTTGTCAAGTGGTGTGCATGGTGTATTGATTTTGGGTTGCAAAGTCAAGTTAAAGGTAAATCTCAAGCGGGTGGCTTGGGGACTGGATGTAGGTCACAAGGACCTAACCAGGATAAATCTCTCTTGTTTGCGTTTGTGCATTTTCTGAGATTTGATTTCCTTTTTGCAAGTTACTTCTTTGATTAACGATTAATCCTTCTTGTTTTAGTGTTATGTTGACTTGTGTATTTTAGATCATTGTTGCCAACAGAGATAGTTCCGCATTTGTCAATATCTCGACGATCCAACAATATATATATATAGACACACCACACACACTACTGAAACAATAAATGAGGAAATGATAAAAGAGCAAACACTCACATGAAATGATACGGTTTTGGAACCGAATCGCCGTCTGATCTTCACTGCACGAACCGGTACGGATTCCCAGATCATCTCATGGGTCGGTCTTCGAATCGCCAGTGTATCGGGTCCACAGTGAATACGAATCCGGATCGGGTCCGGGTCTCCTGTTACTGGCTCGAATCGCATGAATGAATCTGTATCGCTGTAGTATGCAACCAAACACACGATGATATACAAATACATGCGTACACATATACACATACTAATATAATTCATACATACATGTATACCCATACATGCATATATACGAGTATACACATACATACATATTATATATATACACACACATACCCACTCACACATACATTAACACATAATAATAAATCACATACGCACACTACCACACACTAACATGCTACCATTAATTACATAATGTTAACATATACATAATAACACACACACACACACTTACACTCAATCAACACATGTTAATATACCAACATAGCCATGCATGCAAAATTATAAAGAGAGAGGGGAGAGACAACTCACGGCCAGCAGAGAAGGCATGGAGCAGCCGGTGTTCGCGGAGACTGCAGGCAACACTGGTGGAGATCGCGGAGGCTCACAGAGGTGATGGTGTGCTCTGATGATGGTTCCGAGGTACTCATGCTCCCGGAGAGAGGGGCAACCCATGGGCTCACGGCGATGGTGGAGTGCAAGAGGGAATGGGTGCAGCCAAGCTTGGGAGATACTCACGTTGGCCTGGGCTGTGGAGGTGCTTGCTAGTGATGGTTCGACCAGCGAGGTGGGGTTGTGCACAGCTGGGTAGGCTGCCGAGGTCGAGGAGGGGGTTGTAGGGGGTTACCGGCAAGGTAAGGGATTGGGCGTGGCTGCTGGTGGTCTCTGGCAGAGGGATATGCTCATAACTGTGTTGGGCTCGGCTGTCCTTGGCCTAGACTGGAGGAGGCCCGGGGTTGGGGTGTTATTGAGTGGTGTTGGCAAGGTGATGATGGCTATGGTTGCTTGCACGATGCTCCCGCGGCAAGGAGGAATGCAGGACAGGTCAGAGATTCGGCATGCCAAAGGAGAGATGGAGATGACGGCTGTGGAGTTAGGGAGGAAGAGAAGGAGGAGGGATTAAATAGAATTAGGGTTAGAGAGATGATAAAGATTAGTATTTATATAGGGTTTGTGATAATGGATTATAGGTTCGGATTGTGATGAGTTAATGGGTTATTGGATATAGGGCTAATGGGTTGCTAATGGGCATAAGGTCATGGGTTTGGTTTGGGCCTAGAAAGGAAAAGGAAAAGAAATGAGATAGGGAAAAGAGAGGAGATTAGGGATTAGGTTAAAAAGAAAAATAATGGAATAATAATATATAAGTTAATACCATCAATTAAGTAACATTTAATTTAGTAGTAAATATGATTAGCATTAACAAAAATAATTAATAACAATTTATAGTAGTAGCCTATATGGAAAATGATTTAAATATACTAATATAAAGAAATAGGTGTTAACAATAAGAATCATAAACTATAACTAATAAATAAAATAGTAGTTATTACCATTAATAACTTTAAATTATATTTGCAAGAAATAGTCGAAAGGATGAGTCATAAATCAATTTAATTTATAATAATATTAACTTATAATATAGATACTACACTCATATTTGCATAGATACAAATTCTGAACATATATCTATTACACACACACACACACACGCACGCACATTTACATTTATACTCATGCACAAAATAGATAATCAATAATAAGAAGTAATCTAAATAAAATTAATAAATAAAAAATAGAATTACAGTATTATTAGTTAGGGGTTATTACATTTTACCCACTTTATAAAAATTTCGTTCTCAATATTTTAATAAAAAGGGGAATGATAAAAATTAGGTTAAGGGAGAAGATAAAGCTTCCATGTCGCTTCTCACTACATAATGGGTCCACCACACTTTCGCTGCACGCTCTGATCTCTACTACCAGCATCAATATTGAGAGACCAGTTCCAAGAGATAAATCAGAGAAATAGAATGGGAAGAAGAATAATAATCAGATGGAACCTTTAGAAGAAGAGTCAAAATCAGTGATATCAAAAGATTCAAGAGATGAAATTCCAAAGGGAGAACAATCAATTTTCAAGTGGACTCAATATCATCGTGAGAATAATATTGTTTACTGTAGTGTAAATATAACTTGTTTCAAGTTACCTGTAAGAACTGGTTCTTTTATTTCGAAAGTCAAAAGTCGAACCTGACTCTAATACCAAGAAAATCTTGTCACGCCCCGCTTCCCAAAATACTTAGAAACAGAGTGGCGACGAAAGTCGACGACGTATATACACAAGAAAAATACCCCACGCGTATACACTAAGCCTAAAGTAACCTGAACAAATTATATAATCACTATGATAATAAGATAACACTGTAACAGTACATGTAAATATCCACACATGATAACTGATGAATAAAGGAATGAAATAACAACTGAAAATGATATATATGGAGAATAAGGAATCAACAGAGATAAATGTTAAGCAAGAGAACCAGTAATCAAAAGAGAAAACTCCAGGTTTCTCAAGATGCCTATGATCCTCTCCAAATACCTAATCAGTAACAAGCAGCCACATATCTGGATATGCAAATCCAAAGAGTCAGAACTCCTAGTAAATGTGTAAGAATATAAAGGGAAAGATGCGCATGCATATAACATGTGAGCATATGAATGAGACTATAAACTGATATAAGACTGAAATAATATGCAAACATAAATGGACAGTAATAAGGCCAGTCAGTAACAAACTCAGATGTCCAATCAGGTCATAACTATAGTCAGGTGTCCAACAAAGTATACATGCATATGTACGGGGAGAAAAGTTGAAAATATATTGCAAAGTTTCCTTGAATCAATGAAAAGTTACAATAACTTAAATTCCAACGACAAGAGAGAGAAGACACTCAAGCTCAAACCTCCTCTTTATTTAAGGCTGGGTTCTTTGCGTAGTAGTGGAAAGTGAATCTTGTTTTTCGTCGATCGGGTGAACGTCAAGCTTCTTCAGAACATTTCTCTTTGGATCACTCATGGAGTAGCACAGCTCCTATTCAATGAAATCTCAAATAGATTTGAGAAAACTTGAACTAAACAAGTTTGTGTAGAAGAGTTGAACTCTTTGTAAAACCAATATTCTTCAGCTGAAAATTCTGACCCCTCTTCAATAGCAGCTCTAGCTATTTATAGGGGTTCTAGGGGAAAACTGTCTCCTAAAAACCCTCCATGATGAGGGTTAACTCCCTTCATTACATAGGCAGTGCTTGACCCAGTAGATGTGGGGCTCCTCTGCAGTTGAAACGCGAGCTTGAATTCTGCGTTCAGCCATTGAAATGGTGCTGGACTCGGGCCTCGAGCTCCGCGTTTGGGCACTACTGTAGTGTTAAAATGCGAGCCCCAAACTCTGTGTTTTCTTATTGATGTGTTGTTGGACGCGTGCCTCGAGCTTCACGTCTGAGGTACGGGATTCAATCTCTGTGTCGTGACATTGAAGTGGTGCTGAGACGCGGGCTTCGAGCCCTGCGTCTTGGCATTGGAGGGATACTGGGGCGCAAGCATTGAGCCCTGTGTCTTGGTATTGCATTAGTGGCTTTGATTAGCCTCGCGTTTGAAGTATGAACTCTGTTATCTGATGACTTGTCTTCAGTGAATTTTAGACAGTCTACAGACCCCCTTCAAAGTTTTTGAAACTCCACGGTTGACTGGAACGGGTTTCGAAATTCTTTGGTAGCAAGCTCTCAACTGGACTGGCATTCTTCTGAGATACCTTGAGATTGATCTTGTCTAGATTTTTGTCTTTGTAAGTGTACTGTTAAACTCTTTGAAGCCACCAAGGACGATCATCGTGAGTATCCAGATACGCAGTTTGAACCTCATCGGTAATTTGAGCTGGTTGTCGGTGTACTGTTAAACTGGAGAAAATCGCCAACTACTTTTTCCAGTGTACTGTTTGAACTGATTGCAGAAGCATAGACTGAACACAGGTCTTGTAAACGCGAAGGTCGTGTTGCCTTGGAGACGCGAATCTCGTCTGAAGTAGAAATGCGATTCTCATTCATCAGAGAGATGCGAACGTCAAAGTGGAGATGCAGCTCTCACTTTGTTGAAGTGACACAGACTTTGAGGTGGAGACGCGAACTTCTCTTTGTTGAAGAGACATGGCTCTACTGTTTTGCCAAGGCGCGCGTTTTCTTCAAAGTTAAGACACACCTTTCACTTGATGTAGAAACACGGCGCTGAGCGTTACAAACGCGAACTTTATTCAAAGTAGAGATGCAGCTCTCGCTTGGAACAGAGGCACAATCTTTGGTTTTGCCAAGACGCAAGCTGAAGAATACTGAAGAGACGCGGTTTTTGAAGTGGAGACGTAACTCTCACTTTGTTAAAGTGATATAGACTTCAAGGTGGAGACACAGACTTCTCTTTGTTGAAGAGACGCAACTCTGTTAAACGTGAGGCACGCATTCTGGGTGTGTTGCCACGTGTCTGGCGGAGCTAAAGAGACGATGTTCTCTTTAAACGCGAGATCCGCGTTCTGGGTGCACTGCCACGTATCTGGCGACGATCGATCTTGAGAAACAGGTCGTGTATCTCGACTGATCACTACATCTATAAAAAAGATAGCAGTCTTTCAAGAGTTATTATCAGACTCTTTCTTCTCTGTTGAACTCTGCATCTAGAGTTTTAAGAACTTAGAAAAGCTTCGAGTTTTTTTTCCTCTTTATCTCCATCTTCTCTAAAGAATTCACCATCAAAATGGCCCCAAAGACCAAGCTTGTGACTTCTTCCTCAAGCGCTGTCGCTCCAGAGGTTTAGATGGGTAGCTCCTCCACGCATGAGGCCCCCATTTTAAGTAATAAGATTGAATTGGCTTTCGCCATTAAAGAACTCAAAGAGTTGTCTTAACTCTTAAGCCTCTTCTGGAGTTGAACAACCAATATGAGGCTCATGCCTGCGTTTGATTTACATACACAACTTTTGCACTGGTAGGCAAGACGCGAGTTTGATGACCTCAGCGTCTTCGCTTAATCGGCTTGAGTTTGTGTCTGTTAATTGAACGTGGGTTTCACTGAGCCTTACGTTTGATTCCAACACTTAGAAGATTTTTTTTAAGTGGTGAAATTCAGATGCAGACTTCATGTGAACCTCGCGTCTCTAAGGTTAGACGCAGGTCTCACTGAGCTCTGTATCTCAGTTATTAGACGCATTTCTGAGGTGAACTTTGCGTCTGAGCATCAGCACTTGACAATTTTCAGGTTGTTAAATGTTGTATTGTCCTTTTTTGCAGTGTGATACTCCTCAAACCCTCTATCCAAGAAGTATCATTTTGGACATGTAGGTGGGGCCGATCTCAACCTCATGTTCGTGCTCCGTAGAACCGCTCCAGTATTTGCCCTGAAGTCAAAGGAGCATCGGAATAGACTTAGCAGTCCTAGCATGCTAATATTCTGGGAGATCATGACGGATGGCCGATTCGAGTCTGACTCCAGTGTTGCACTGAAGAAACCTGACTTCTTCTTCGGTGACGCTATTGCTGAAGGCAACAGGATCCTGTATGACGGAGACTACAAATGGCTTCGCCAAATTGGGAATAAGAAGTTCTTTCTTCCCAACATGGAGAGAATGTATCCTTTGACGTATTTACAGCACATTTCGGTACGCCACATAATGGAGTGGGACCTTTCTAAGTCTATCTCTAGTGTGCTCTCGGCAAACTGGACATGAATGAGGCTTACGCCACCGGTCATGGGAGAGATGTATTTGGGCTATATTCCGGACTTTGGGAGACCCCTCAGTTAGGCGCCACCTTCATCAAACAATTCTTGAAGGCAGGGGTAATTTTTCCATCGACTTTCGTCTGCTCGGGTGGGTTCATTCTTCAGATAAGTCATGGCGGGGCAAAATGGTGGGCTTTGTTCTGACAGAGCTCGAGGACTCGTTGAAGCAGGCGGGACTGTACCAGGCTATTAGGGCCATTCAATATGGCATTCCGCAGAGCTCCCACCACTTTTATGGTGTCTTGGCGCGTTACAACCCCTGGACATGCACGTTCTTCACCCTAGTTGGAGAGATAGGGCTTGATCTCCATGAGTTGTATGAAGTTTCAGGGCTGGTAATTGGAGACGCCTCCTATAAAGAGTATGTTCTGACCACTAAGGAGTTACACTTGCTGAAAAAGGATGACCCTCAAATGTACGAGACCTACTGGGAGTGTTATGCCACTTCCACATCTGCGGTCAGACGACTGGCTAGAGGAATAGGGTTGTCAAGCAGATGTCCTGGGCGAGCTTTCTTTTCAACGACATAAACGATAAGTATAACCCAGTGACTCGTCTAGCTCCCAGCACCGAGGAAGAAATTGCAGAAAGAAACTGTGCCTCCACCAGCTCATATATCACGAAGTCCAATGAGGATACTTTCAAACCGGACACGGTTTTTGAAAGTTTCCATCATCAGGCCAAGATCTTAATATCTGATCGGGCTCTATTGGCTAGTTTCCTCATGTTATGGCTGAAACGGTGTGTGGTGCTGACGCTATCGCGCGAGGTAATCGTCACGAACGTGGTGTACCCGATGGTTCTGTTGGCGCATGAGAAATCAATTTCTCTCCTTCCGGCGATAGTAGCCGGTATCCAGAGCGACCTATAGGTGCTAGCTAAAGGCTTGTGTCAAGTGGAGGCCGTTGTAGACTCCCAAGGCAGGCCGGTCGTAGATTCAAAAGGGAGGCCAGAAGAGAGAACTCCCATCCTAGTTCGAGCCCTCTTACACATACTGGTGGCTTGGTATGTTATGCACTGCCCGTCGCTGATGATAACAGTGTCTCCTTCAGAGGGCTTCGTCCCTTTCGTGCAGCGGTTGGAAAGCTCGAGCTGGTTGCAATATTACATGTTCTATATTCAGAAGGCTATTCTGAGCAACTTAAACTATCAGCTTGACCGATGTTTCTCCGAACTCTCTGACGCATCATACAGGGACAAGATCGCCGACCTTCCAGGCTCAAACGAGTTCACACAGCTACCTTTCGGAGTCTTCTGGTGGCTCATCAATATCTGACCCGGATACTTGATCTTCCAGTAAGGTAATTCTGCACGATCGAGCCTTACATGCCCAGTCATTTTTCCAGCCAGTTTGATTACGATCAGTTATATGTCGGCAACCCAACCACTGGCCTTCGCTTCAGCGGCAACCTATTTGAAGGTGCTCAAGCGTGGTACTATAGTGTAGCTGGGGGAACGGGACCGTCTTCAGCCTTTCTCACAAGATGCCCAATTGTTATATGAGCCTCGGCTTCTACACATGATACTTCATCTCCAGTAGGGTACCTGGCTTCGGAATGAATACTTCTTGTATTAAGAGTATTAAAGTATCATATAAAATCAAATTGGGTCCAAGAGCCGTATGCGAGGGATGAGCGAGTACATGAAAGCCGAGAGGGAGGCCAAAAAGAGGCCAGGAAGGAGGCTAGCAGAACAGAGGCAGCTCCAAGGTCAGAGTCTGGAGGAGTTGTAGAGGAACAACCCACTCGAAGGACTCGGCAAGCTGTGCCTAAGCATCCCCGAGCCTCTACTTTCAAAGGTGAGCCTAGCCAGAAAAAGCCAAGAAAAGGATCTGAGGTTGCAACTTCAACACAAGTCTCCGAGATAATCCCCTCTGATACAGAGAAGTAGGAAGAAGAAGAAGAGGCAGCCTCAGCTCTTCGTCCCTAGGGTTGCGTAGCTAGGGTCCCACAGTCCTGGCAGAAGTAGAACCAGCAAGCCAATCTGCCATGGCCGAAGGGGCTGTGGACGCAGAACAGCCGGTAGAAGTGACGGAGAGGGCTAGTTGAAATCCCATCTCAACTGGGAGTGTTTCTTAGCTGGAAGTTCCCTCGGCTCAAGAAAGAGTAGAGGTGCGATAGCCGGGCTCTCCTAGCGTTTTAATATCAGCTTCTCGGGTTGTGAAACCTAGTCCTCCCACTGAACTTCTTAGTGGTAAAGCTCCAGACTGAGGTCTCCTTGGTTCAAGTATCATCTTCGTCGTCCGAGGAACATGTTGACTATTTAGGAGACGAAAATGACTTTGGTGATGAACCTGCTCTTCCTGACACTAGCAAGTTTACACACATTTCTGAGGAAGAGATGCAGGTGGATATCCCTGCAATGGTTCCTCCATCGAGAGAAGTCGCCGCCACCTAGGGTATTTCTTTTACCTCGCCTGTTCTTTTCTTCATATGAACATTGTCTTAACGCTCGCTTGACTGTTATTTGCAGGAGCTACCACTAGTGTCGGAGCTGTAACCTCCTCTCACATTGAGAAGATGATTAAGGAGCTGATCCAACCAGAGTGCCTTGAAGTTCCTGCTTCCAGCATGATCTCTGAGGGTACAATTACCGTGACCGGGGAGCCCTCGTCCCAGCTTGCCAAAGGATCTATTGTCTTCGGATAGCTTAGTAAGAGAATAAAGATTCTTTATATACTCCCATTTTCATTGTTATTGCTAATATTGACATTATGATTGCAGAGAGTACAGAGGTGGCTCAAGTGGAAGAGCCCGTGGCAAGCACTGGCGTGGATGACAACACGCTTTAGCCTTCAACGGCTGAACAAAATACCATGAAGTCTGTCCCTGCGGTTGTCATCTCAAAGACTGCCACAGTAACAATCCCGAAGGTGTTGATTACAACTTCGGTGTCGAAAGAACCTGCTGTTGGCCATGTCCCTGCACTCAGTGAAACAGTTTTCTGCCTCTATGGAGACCGTTCGCACGATTATAGAAAGGGGATCTAGAAGCGCATTGACAGAATTAGCTCCAGCCATAGACATCATGGAAGAATTGGCTCATTAGATGGTGCAACAATTTTTCACTTTCATGAAGTCCTGTATCGAGTTGGTTCTTTTCGGGAGAAGTTCCAGCTAATTTGCCCGAATGTTTCTTGAAAATCAGATCGAGAACATTCGTCATACTGGAAGTTCGAATCGGGCCAAGGCATATCTGACTCTAGCCGAACAATTGAGGATATGCTTGAAGGAACTGAGGACCCTAGAAAGTGCTAATCAGGTGGATGAAGCCTGGCTGATGCTAAACAAGATCCTCGCTGCTCAAGAACATGAACGAAAGGAATTGAGTAGTAGATGGCTGAGGAGGCCCGTCATTTTAGTGAATTTCAGGCTAGCTACCAAAAGTTGATTGATGATTTCAGGAATCTGAGGTCATCACTAAGAACGCAGAGCAAGTTATAGCCAATGATCAAGCAGCTATCGCCAAGGTGCCTTGATTCAGGTTAATGAGTAGAAACTTGTTGTTACTAAGAAGAGGCTGGAAGAGCTGGAGGTCTCCAAGAAGCAGGCTCAAGAAGATCTCACTGCTCGTTCTTTCAGCTGGAATCTTCTCAAGCACAAACATGCCACGAGGAAATCCCTGTCGGAAGAAGAATTAAGAGTTCAAGCTCGGGCACACATTGAGAGAGCATGCCAGCATGAGATTAAGCGCCTCCAAGACTAGATTCACTCTTTGACTGAGCGAGATTATCCCCCTCCTTTTTATCTTTTTTTTGTAACAAACACTCTATTTATCAAATAAGAGAGTGTTCGTATAACTTTTATCATTTTGATATAAATAATAAAAGTTATCAAATTTTGTCTCATCTTTATTCCTTCTTTTGTGTTTGAGAATCAGACGAACTCTTTGTTGTGTGGGAGAACACAGCTCTCATAGAAACAGCCGTTGCATTGAACAAGTGAGAACGCGAAGGATGCGACTCATTCTTATTGTAAAAACGCGGGTCTCGCTTGGGAGACGCACGATTGAGACGCAGTTCTTGGCCATGGTGGAGACGCAGTCCTTAGCCATTTGTTGAGACGCAGCTCTGAGTTGTAAAGGAGAAACTCAAGCAACGCTGAGTTGTAGGTGAGACACGGCTCTGAATTACGGGAAGATGCGGCTCTGAATTATTGGGGAGACGCGGCCCTGAATTGTTAGGGCAGACGCGGCTCTGAATCGTTGGGGAGATGTGACCCTAAATCGTTAGGGAAGATGCGACTCTGAATTGAATTGTTAGGGAAGACGCGGCTCTGAATTGTTGGGAGACACGCCCCTAAATTTTAGGGAAGACGCGACTCTAAATCGTTGGGGGAGACACGGCCCTGAATTTTACGGAAGATGCGCTCTGAATCGTTGGGGAGATGCCGCCCTGAATTGTTAGGGAAGATGCGGCTCTGAATTGTTGGGAAGACGCGGCTCTGAATCATTGGGGAGATGCGGCCCTGAATTGTTAGGAAAGACGTGACTCTTAATTGTTGGAAGGACGCAGCCCTGAGTTGATGAAGGGATGCAGCCCTTAGCCATCGAAGGTATGCGTTCTTTTGTTTGTTGAGAGAACACAACCCTCGGTGGTCGAAGATACATGGCCTTTATTTTGTTGAGGGAACGTAGCCTTCAACTTGTTGGAGGTGACACGGCCTTCGGTTTATGAAGGGACGCGGACTTCAAAATGCGGACCTTTGAAGCGTCACTTGCAGTTATAGAGACGTGGTTCTGATGATGCGACTCTCTATGCGTGAAGATCTCATTGGATCTTTCAAAGTAGAACCAGCATTGATGGTTGGGGACACGTGTCCGGATTGAAACTTCAAACGTCGTTGGGATTTCCTGGGACAAAAATCCATGTGTCTTACTCAAACTGGAATTGAGATTCGCGTCGCGAACTAAGGCTATTAATTAGCCTTTAAGAACGGCTTTGATTTTTTTGTCATTAATTAATGGCCATTAGCGAGCCTATAAATAGGCCATGAGCCTTTTAACAATCTTCTTGACTGTTTTTCTTCACGGGCATGTGCTATGAAGAACTTTTAGACTGTCTTCTTCTCCGGGCATGCATCCTAAAGAACTTTCAGAGTTTTTGAAAGAACCCAAAGCTTTAATGCTTTATTGCAATCTTCTTCAAAGATTATTACCATTAAGTGATTTTAAAATCAAAAAGCATCTCCTTTGGTGCTTTCATGGTCGTATCTTGACGGATGATGTCCACCCTCCATAGAACTTTTCTTGAGGTAGAAAATGGCTTTTACCTTGATAAGGCTCTGTTTCCTTAAAACTCTGTCATCGTCGATTATGAAGAGACTTTGTCTTGATCTCTTCCTGAAATTTCTGAAAATCTCTTTCTTGAAGTTTAGACAGTCGACTTGAGATCCATGCGTCCATGCATTGCAAACGTGATCCTCGCGTTACTTGATGAAACGTGAGCTTCTTAACTTCTGAGTCCCGAGTTCTTCAGATGCAAGCGTGGTGAACTCTGCGTCTTGAGGCCTTAAACGTGGGTCTCACGTATAAGACTCGCGTTTGGAGTTCATGACTTAGAAAATTTTTAACACTCATGTCTGCACCCTTAATATATGCCTCGCGTTTCAATCATCAGACGTGAGTCTCATGTTGGGCTATGCATTCAGATCTATATTCAGTCTTTGCAGAGCATGATAAACTCTGTGTCTTGAAGCTTTAGATGCGAGATTCGCGTATAAGACTCACGTATGGAGTTTATGACTTAGAAAGTCCTTAAGGCCCGCGTCTGCACTTTAATATATGCCCCGTGTTTCAATCATCAGATATGAGTCTTTATGTTGGGCCATGCACTGGATCCATATCTTCTGTTTTTACAGAAATTTAAAACCCTCGAGTTTTTTTCCTTCTTGCACCTCTTTGCCATATCGTTGGTGCTGGTTCCAGTGTATTTTCCGCTTCCATTGAGGTTGACATGAAATGACCAATTCGTTCAATTGGCGACCACTTAAGAAGTCAGAACTTCTTTCCAAGGGCGAGGAAGATCCACATGATTCTCGATACACATCAAGGCACTATTGGACATGATGCATCAGTAAGGTCTTGGATCCTTCCTGATTACAATGAGTATGGCGCATTTGAAGGTCACCGGAAAGAGGATTTCACTACTATGGTCTCGAATCCATTCTTCACCAATCTTGTTCAAAGAAGTGACAGCGACAAAAAACCCATGCTCATTGGATAACTTTCTGGTGATGGTGCTTCCCATTAAGCGAAGGATTACGACTTTGTGAAGATCTTCGCACCAGTTGGTTGGGTGGAATCAGAATGCTCTTTTGCATTTTGACCTCGAGAAACATCATTGTTCTCAAGAGAAGAGGAAGTCGATTGTTGTTCCTAGCCATAATCAAGAAGACAAACTTTGTGTATCTTCAATGTCTCAAGGAGTGAATACAATATTTCGCTGAGCAAGAGGGACTTTTTTGTACTCCTTTGGTGTAACACTCAATCTTATTAGATAAGGGAGCATTTTATATCACTTTCATATTTTTGAATATTAATAAAAGTGACACTTTTTTTTGCTTCTTATTTGTCTTGACTTTCTTTTTGCATTGAAAATCAGACAGGTGATTACCTTTGATTTTCTAGAGGTATTATATTTTAACTTAGCAACTCAAAGTTAGAAATTTCCATTTAAGGAATTCAAAAAGGTTACTGTCAGAGGTGTGATATTAACTTGAAAGGAGTGGAACAGGTTTTATAGACTTGCCATTCTATGGATGAGAATGACAAATGAAGTTTTTACTCAACAGGGGATTGTGATTGAGTCTATCATTAGAGGTTTAGTATTAACGTAATTAAGACTGTAGAGAAAACTGTTAAAGGTGTGATATTAACCTAATAATGATTCTAAGTGGACTTGCCATTCTATTAATGAGAATAACAAGTTAGACTAGACCCGTCGGGATTTAAGTATTTCTTTACCGTCAGAGGTGTGATATTAACATAATGGATTAGGTTGAATCTTATCAAAGGTGTGATATTAACTTGATAAGGATGTGTGGTAGAGGTGTACTGTTAACTTAGCTCCACAGGAATTTCAGTTTCATTTGGAAAACTGAAGATGGCACTGCCATAAGTGTAGTGTTAAACTTAACAGTGGAGGTAATACTAGAGGTGTAATTTTAAACTTAGCATTAGTCATCTCGACTTCAATACGAAAGTTCAAGGAAAAGTCATTGTCATAGGTGTAGTGTTAAACTTAATAATGAACCGGATACTAGAGGTTTGATGTTGAACTTAGCATCGCTCGTCTCAGTTTGATATGAAAGCCTGAGGGAAATGACTGTCAGAGGTTTAATATTGAACTTGGCAGCAACTCGATCCCTGTTAAAGGTGTGATATTAAACTTAACAGTAATTTGTCAGAAGTGTGGTGTTAACATGACAAGAGTTGGTTTATGATATGAGCAATTTTGAAGACCTACCATTCTATTGAGGAGAATTGACAAATGAAGTTTGGATTGCTAGAGGTGTAGTGTTAACTTGACAATTTTGATGACTTGTGACTCTATGTAAGAAAGTCATCAAGTAGATGTTCGCACTCGCTGAGGAGTATTGAAACTTTTCACTACTAGAGGTGTGGTGTTAACATAACAGTGATTGAGTTTGTGGACCTACCAGTCCATAGAAGGAATTGGCAGGGGATTTTGGTTGGAGATAGAATGAATTGTCAGAGGTTTACTGTTAACTTGATGAACTCCGTTGGGGATTAAAGAAAATGGCTTGTCAGAGGTTTACTGTTAACGTGACAAGTTTGTACTCATTTCACTGGAGAAATGGATACATGTATTTTTGTGGTATTAGCATTCCGTGGAAGGGAATTGATAAGGAATTTTGGCAGGGAAGGCGAGACCAAGTCCCTTAGGATTTTTAGCAAACCCTCAGTTATCAACGGATTTATTATGCCTTTACCAACTACTGTTTGAATTGGGCTAGCCACGCTATTCCCGTCAACATGATGACTTATCGAGAATTTCTTATGGACTTAAAAGTTAATATTTTTCTATCCTTAGCCGTTAAGGGCATTGGATTTTGATAGTCTCTAAAGAAGAGTGATGAAACTAATACTCAGTTAGCTTGTCTTTATTGGCTCAATTCTATCGAGAACTGCACTGTATTCTCATGTGCTGTTCACCGAGTATTCCTCTTAACCAGCTTCTTATGTGACGATTAAAACTCCATTGAGGTTTGGTCATCGACGTTGGTCTCACTTGTCACCGAATATTTGTTGATTAATGAGGACTATTATGCTCGTATTGAGCAGAACATAGTCGTTAATCGAGAATCTCGTCATAGGGGAATGCATTCGATGCAAGTGTCATACATACTCGACTCAATGATCAGAGGTTTAATGTTAACATGATCAAGGGTAGTATTTCTTTAAGAATTTGCCATTAATCGGCATCATAAGTCTATCGCCTTCTGGATTTATCAGGCAATATGCTCCATTTGAATAGACTGACTTTACCACAAATGGTCCTTCCTACTTGGGGTGAAATTTCTCTTTCGTCTTATGTGTCATCATCATGAGTCTTCTGACAGCCAAGATGAGGTCACCTTTCTTGAAAGCCCGCTCTTTAACTTTCTTGTTGAAGGCTCTGAAAATTCGAGCTTTATAAAGCTCGTTTTGCTATTGAACTTGCAGGCGTCTATCGTCCAAAGCTTCCAGCTCCTGGAGTCACAGTAGATGCTTCTCCTCATCTGTCATCTCCATTGTCAAGGCAACGTGCAGAGATGGGATCTGTATTTCTAATAGGAGTACGACTTCACACCCGTACACCAATGAAAATGGTCCAACTTTCGTCAGGGTCTCACTATTGTGCGATAAGCCCACAAGCATTCATGTAGTTTGTCATCCTAGAGGCGTTGACTTTTTAGGATGAACTTCTTGAGAAGCTTCCCAATGGTTTTATTGAAAGCTTCTATAAGGCCGTTAGCGGCTGGGTAGTACGCCGTTGAAGACACACTTTGGATTCTGAACTTGTTGCAAAACTCTAGAATGCTTGGCTGACGAACTGGCCCATTATCGTGGATGATTCATCGTGGCACGCCAAAGTGGTAGATCACATGATGTTTGATAAACTTGATCACGTCAGATGTCTTCACCTCCTTCAGAGGGACTGCCTCCACCCATTTGGAGAACTAATCGGTTATAGCTAAGATAAACCGATGTCCTTTGGATGAAGGTGGGCTGATAGGACTAGCCATGTCCATTCCCCACATCTCAAATGGCCAGGAAGAAGTTGTAGGACAAAGATGTCCTGGTGCCTGATGAATGAAGTCACCATGGATCTAACAGGCGTGCTATCGCTTAGCATAAGTTATGGCATCAGGGATCATCTTTGGCCAATAATATCCCAGTCTTCAGAGTCGATCTCCAAGTTTTGGACCAGGTTGGTGAGCTCCGCATGTACCGTCATGAGCCTCTTTGAGTGCTTCCTGTGCCTCTTTATGTGATAGGCAGCGGAGGATGATTCCATTGTGCGATAAGTGATACACTGTTCGTGTGATCGCGTTGTAGTAGAATTTAGGGGCTTTCCTTCTAATGACAGCCGTCTCTTTAGGGTCATCGGGCAGTATACCATACAAGGAATAGTCGATATATGAGAATCACCAATCTCTGAGCTCTAGACCTGTTGAAGTCTCTAAGGCTTCTTTGACTTGAAGGTCTCCTGGCGTTTGATCATTTTCAAGGGCAAATTTTGGACAGTTATAAGTCATGACTGTAGACGAGTACTTTATCTACCGCTCCGGCTGGAAGAGCCAAGGAAGCAGCGAGGGACGCTAGTGCATCTGCATGCGCATTTTGCTGGCGAGGTACATGATCAATGTAGAAGTTTCTGAACTTCCCGCCATGTGGATGGTTGCATTGTGACAGAGTATTAAGTCTTCATATCTGACTTCGTACTCCCCACAAACCTGATAATAATGAGCTTTGAATCACCGTATGGTTTGAGAGTAACGCCAATCTCATCGGCGATTTGCATCTTGATCAAGAGAGTGTTATATTTTGCTACATTGTTGGAACACGGCTCAGTTAATGAGAATGAACGAGAGATTACGTAGTTCTGTGAGAAGACAAACCACCTCCCGTTATAATATTTCCACGAGAACCCGTTTTTGATGTGCCGTCGAAGAAGAGTTGTCATACCTGTTCTTCGAAAGACATCTGGGTTATGCAGACTTCAGCAATCTCATCGTGGAGATCTTCATAAAGTTTGATCATTCTTGGATCTAGATGTTTAGCTAAGAAGTCTACCACTGCTTGTCCCTTCACAGCTTTTTGTGCCAGAAATTGCATCTCATATTGAGAGAGCAATATGACCCATTTCACTAATCAACCATTCGATGATGATGGATTCATCATCAACAATCTTAAAGGATTGACTTTTGATATGACATGTATAGTTTGGCCCACAAGGTAGTGTCGTATCTTCTGGATGGCGAATACCAGCGGCAAGCATTCTTTTTCAATCGGGTTGTATCGATGTTCAGCTCCGATCATGGTTCTACTCAGGTAATAGATTGCCTGCATGTGCCCCTGATTATCATTTTTGGCTAGTGAAGCGCCTAGAGAATGATCCATAGTTCGAACTTATATCAAGAAAGGTTTTCCTGCCACCAGAGCTGTAAGGATAGGTGGATACATGAGGTACTGCTTGATTTCCTTGAGCGCTTGTTGGCTGATCGGGGGAAAATCGTACTCGAAAAGTGTCATTTTTGAAATCAATAGTTAAAAGTGCGTGTTTAGCTTCCTCAATACTTTCGTTATAACATAGAGGCTAAATGGGTCAAATCTACAGGGATGGGAAGCGATAGAATCTTTATTGATATGTTCACGTGTATGTTAAAGTTTTTTCAAATATTTTAAAGAATGAAAAGAAAAGAAAACAAAGAATGAAAAGAGAAGAGTACGGTGATATACGAAGAAGTGGGAGACATAGATGAAAAGATGTTTGTGGTTTTTGAAATATATCTAAAATAAAAAAAAGAGAAAGAAAATCCATGGCTACTAACTACTAATGGCTCCACTAACCATGCTAACCTCTTAGGGATAATTGCCTCACATGTATCCTTGGTCATTACTAGTCCTTTGGTTCAAGAGCGTTACAAAGCATTACGCATACGATAATTTTCACATCCAAACTCAACACAACAAGTGCAAGTTACACTTAAACCATCAAAACTAAATAAGAGTAACATGAAGTAAAGTAATATTAGCTTGTTAGAGAGTTAGGATGTTAGAGTGTTAGAATCCATCATCATGAGCCATCAATGGCTCTTGTAAGAGCAAGAACAAGTCGAGGCTATTGATTTATATGGATTATCAAGTAAGAAGTTAGTAAGTTAGTGGTTAGTAGTTAGTTGCCATGAGAGAAAAATTAGCTAAACATGTAAGAGGAGTTAGAGAAGAAAACAAAGAGAGGTGAAGAGAGAACCTTTCATAACTTGTCATCTTCTATTACAAGCACTCTTATTTTCCAACCATGTACCACTCTCTCTTATTACAAGATTAAAAAGAAATGAAAAATATAAAGAGGAAGAAGAAGAACTAAACAAAACTAACTTAAACTACAACATGAAAAGAAACTACCCTACTCTCTAGATTTCTGCCTGAAGAATCCCCGGGGGTATTTATAGGCACCAGGGGAAAGGGGCCGGGGGACAAACGCTGGCCCAAAGCGATGGCGCGACGCGCACAGTGCTGCCTGCTACACGCTGTCGCGTCGGTCCTTGTCAGTTGCATATTTTGATTTCTGATTTTGGGTCCCTTATTTTGACAGAATCACCCTTCTAGGTCAATGGCTATCTTTACAGGCCTTTAATCGCCAATTAAATGGTGATTTTGAGTTTTCTTCTTTATTTCCATACCATGGACCTAGAATCACAAAAAAAAGACAATTATTAGCAGTATTTGTTATAAAATGAATGTAAAGATGTGATATAAAATATGCAATTTTAGAGATTAATGACGCCCCCACGCTTATCTTTTGCTCGTCCCGAGCAAAATAAAAAACTAAAGAAATTATTACACCACTTTCACAGGTGATGCAATTGCACTGAGCATGTGTAACAAGCCGTTAAACCTCTAGGTTTCCCCTAGACGAGAAGTTTTATCTCCTGAGGATTTTCAGCAGATTACACCCACAAAATCCGTAAAGAAAGAATTCAAATGTTAATATTTTGAAAACGCATTTTGAAATAGAGAAAAGTGTTGAAGTATTTTTGTGAAAATATAAGTGAACCAAGGTCATAGGTTAACCATAAATTATTCTTCCTTAAACTCATTCGAAATGCAAAATCTTGTTATAAATTAAATGTAAGAATTTAAAATTGAATTGATTCTTTGATCTTTCATAAAACTCTTCGAAAAATATGCACTTTGTGAACTGTGAAGATTTTTGGGATATTGACACAAACTTTTATGCCATTGATTTGTGTATATTTATTTTTTCTTTTTTTTCTTTTTTAGTTTTCTTAGGCTTTCTTATTTACCCGGGTAGTAAGCCTTTAGCCGGTGACTCCTAACCAGATGATCTTAGGGCACCAGATGAGAAAACATCCATCGGATTTAAGGACTCGAGTAAACAAGGCCATAAAGCTAAAGGGGATTATTTTATTTTTGTCCACCATTTTAGGTGTGAATAATCATACTTTCTGAGGCATAATTACCTAACTTCAATACGTGATTTTTATTATTATCATTTTTTAATATATTTTTATGGTATTTTCAGTCTTTGTTTCAATCCCAAAAATTATGTAAGTGCACAAATCTAAGGCAAAAAATTCAAGATCAAATTATCTTTCCAGTCTTACTTCCTTATCCTAAAATTTAAACAAGATCTATTATTTTCACTTGGCTTAAAAATTCATAATTTTTGGTCTTGCTAATTCCTGAGATATTCTTAATTTTCTTAAAAATAAATTAAAACTATTTTTCTTAATTCAAAAAGTTTTGTAAGAAGAAAAGAAAAGAGTTTCTATACAAAATTTAAAAGTTTCCTAAAAAGAAGTGTAAAAGAAAGAAAAATTAAAACAACCTACATTAGTCAACCCTCCCCCACACTTATCTCATGCATTGTCCTCAATGCATCGTGAATGTGTATATGCATGAAACAAATGGAGAGGGAAGGAAAATTACCTCATGGTAGTGGCTCCCGTGGTGGTCTGACTGGGCCAAGCGTTGCTACCCAATCAAGATATCATGGATCTAGCAGAAACCCACCAGTGACCTCTCTAATATGACCTAGAAAAAGAATGATTGAATGAATGTTCTTATTTAAAAATTTATCTCCATCTAATTTTTAATTTTCAAAAATAATTACTGAGTCATTTTCTTCAACATTCTTGTCCAACAATGAAGTGTGATTTTAGGAGATTAATGATTTGGACTCAAATAGACCAGGAACAAAAATCGATACCAACTCGAAAATTTGATTCAGATCAACTTTAGATTCAAACGGGGGAGTCGAAATTGGTTCAAAAATAGGGTCCAAACCAAAGAATTGATGATTACACACTTTTCCCATCACTGAAATGTGATCATAAGATATTGATGATTCAATTTCATGGTGTACTGGTACAGGATTCAATGTTGACTTTGGAATAGAGAAAAAAATCTGGTAAAGATACCGGGGTCATTATTGAATCAAAAAGTGAAATGAAATTACTAACATGAGGTTCAGGATCACATTTAGGTTCAATTTCAATATCAGGAAAAGGATAACTTGCCAGAATGTCCAGGCGACTTTCATAACTTTGAGTTTGGTCAAGTTCAAATGTGCGTTCTGAAATTAAATTTGGTTTTCAAAATAACATGATTCTTGGGTCCAATCGGTAGAGTTAGGGATATGATTGGTCAAAGGTCGGCACGAAAAACTTTCCTCGCTCTCATTGATCAAATCGCTTATTATTAAGTCTAACCTATTGATAGGCCAGATAACATAATTTTGAGTTTGAATCATGTCTTTCATACTTTTTGCAATTGGTTCTTCTTGAAAAGGTGAGTATAGAGTTGATTTTGAAAATTGTGGTGAAATTGTGAGTCCATCAGATATTGTGATTGCTGCTCGGACTTACGCAAGGATTCCATATTCAAGTCCAGGACTGATGGTTGTTCATTTTGAATTGGTGTGACTGGAAAAGATGAGCATGACTCTTGAAATTTTGGTTGAGATGATGAGTCAACATATTTTGAAATCGTTGCACTTTTTCACAAAAGACTTCCAAAGGCTTTTCTAACTCAGATTCTTTTTCAATTGGATGTTCTAGAAAAGGAGTATATGGAGTTTGATTTGGGAAGGATTATGAATTGAGCAAATTTTGAATTTGTTGTTGGGACTCAAGCATGTTTCCATACTCCTTTCCAAATTGGATTTTTCTTTGGTTGGTGGAAAAAGAAAAGGAGTATATGAATCAAAATCGGGGAATGAATATTGTGAAAACTGTGGACAAGGTGATTGAAAATTTAACTCGGGGGAGGTGAATCCCCATTGACTCTGTGAAGAGTTGAAATTATTTTGAAAATTATAGTTATAGGATTGGGAATATAGGTCATATTGAGTAAGATAATCCCAACCTGGTATATATGGTTGGTTCATGTTGTACATAGCCGGGTCGGAGTAATCCGAGTCAAATGAGGTCGGGATGAAATATGGATTCATATTATGATTGAAAAAATTGTTGTTGTTGAAATCTATTTCACAATTTACAAAAAAGAAAACAAACAAACAAACAAACAAATAAAAAGAAAAAGAAAACAAGCCTATGGTAGGGTTGACTTAGACCTAGACGACTCCTAACTAGTTAGACTGTCCACGGGAGGTATATTGTCAGAATCTGACCACGAGTTAATCGGCTAGGTAGGGGCAAGATCAGTGGGAGGTATCCGTACCAAAACAACTGGCCTAATTATACCAAACCACTGTTCTTTGAGGTTTCGCCTCTCAATCCCCAACCTTAGACACCGATTTGACAAAAGTCAAACTCTAACAACTTCCCCCTTCGGTCAATCTCCTAAATGAGTCTGAGATGTCTCTAGAGGCCAACGTCTAGCAATTTTTATTAAGGCTTGGGTTGTGTGAGTGGGGAGGTGATTTTTGGGCTAAGGGAGGGTAATAACTTTCCCACCTTATGTTGTATTGGATTTTGCCCTTAAAATTCAATTTGTGCAAATGTGAAGATAAGAATGAATACATAAAGAGAGCACATCACCTACGTATTTGTTCTCACTATATGCAATGCAATATGTACACCTCCGTCAAGATCACAACAACACATGAATAAAATACAGTATATTGGAATTGTAATCGACACGTGCCTAAATAGAAATGTCTAAACCGTTTTAAAGTATCAACTTTTCGTATTTTAGTTCTTAAAATTATTACAGTGCATAGGTAATATAAACAAAAACTAGCAGCAGAATGTAAGAATATATAAGAATTTACCCAACCACACAAGAGAAAGTGTAGACTTCTGCAATACTAAAGAATTTGACCTGCACACCAATAACAAAGAAGAAAAGTTAACAAAACATGAAATCAAACCGTTCCCATCCCTGGAAATGGCGCCAAAATTTGATCGGAGGAAAACCTTGCACGAAAAGTGTCATTTTGAAATCAATAGTTAAAAATGCGTGCTTTAGCTTCCTCGATACGTTCATTATAGCATAGAGGCTTGGGTCGGAAGCGATAGAAGTTTTACTGGTATATTCACGTGTATGTTAAAATTCCTTCAATCTTTTAAAGAATGAAAAGAAAAGAAAACAAAGAATAAAAAGAGAAGAGTACAGTGAAACACGAAGAAGTGGGAAACATAGAAGAAAAGATGTTTGTGATTTTTGAAATATATCTAAAATAAAGTAAAAAGAGAAAGAAAACTCATGGCTACTAACTATAATGACTCTACTAACTATGCTAACCTCTTAGTGATAGTTACCTCGCATGTATCCTTGGCCATCACTAGTCCTTGGTTCAAGAGCGTTACAAAGCATGACCCATACGATAACTTTCATATCCAAACTCAATACAACAAGTACAAGCTATAGTTAAACCATCAAAACTAAACAAGAGTAAGCATGGAGTAAAGTAATATTAGCTTGTTAGAGAGTTAGGATGTTAGAGTGTTAGAATCCATCATCATGAGCCATCAATGGCTCTTGCAACAGCAAGACCAAGTAGAGGTTATTCGACTCATGTGGATTATCAAGTAAGAAGTTAGCAAGTTAGTGGTTAGTAGTTAGTTTCCATGAGAGAAAAATTAGTTAAATATGTAAAAAGAGTTAGAGAAGAAAACAAAGAGAGGTAAAGAGAGAACCTTTCATAACTTATCACTTTCTATTACAAGCACACTTACTTTCCAACCATGTACCACTCTCTCTCCTATTACAAGATCTAAAAGAAATGAAAAATACAAAGACGAAGAAGAAGAACTAAACTAACCTTAACTACAACATGAAAAGAAACTACCCTACTCTCTAGATTTCTACCTGAAGAACCCCTAAGGGGTATTTATAGGCACCAATGGAAAGGGGGCCAGGGAGACAAACCCTGGCCTAAAGCGCTGGCACAGCCGCGCCACTGGCACGGCGCACATAGCGCCGCCTGCTGCGCACTTTCGCGTCGATCCCCTGTCAGCTGCATATCTTGATTTCTGGTTTTGGGTCCCTGATTTTGATTGAATCACCCTCCTAAGTCAATGGCTATCTTTATAGGCCTTTAATCACCCATTAAATGGTGATTTTGGGTCTTCTTCTTTATTTCCACACCATGGACCTAGAATCATAAAAGAAGACAATTATTAGCAGTATTTATTATAAAATGAATATGAGGATGTGATATAAAATATGTAATTTTAGAGACTAATCATTCGCAGGCATCATCCTAGACGAATGAGACACCTTTCTTCATCAATCTGATGAAGGGTTGACATCGCCTTGAGAGATTTGAGATAAACCTTCGAATGTTGGCTAGTCATCTTGCAATCCTCTAAGCTCTTTAAGATTTCTTGGAGGTTGTATCTCCTGGATGGCGCGGACTTTCTCTAGGTCGAGGTGGATTCCTTTGGATGTCACGACAAACCCCAGGAATTTACCACTGGCTGTCCCCAAAAGAAATTGGTGGGATTCATCTTCAATTGATAAGCCTGCATGATATCGAATATTGTCTTTAGATCTGCTATGTGATCACCTTTGGCATGACTTTTCACTGCAATGTCGTCTACGTAGCATTCCACTGTTTTACGTATATGCTCGTAGAAAATTGTATTCATAGCTCTCTGAATGTCGGCCCCGCATTCTTCAATCTGAAGGGCATCATAATATAGCAATACACCCCTAGTGGTTCCTGAAGGATATATGCCGCTCATCATCAAGGTACATCTTAATTTGATTGTATTCAGAGAATCCATCCATGAAAGACATCCATTCAAACCCACATGTCTTGTCGATCATGACATCTATGATTAGAAGGGGGAACTCATTTTTAGAACAAGCCTCATTTAGATAACAGAATCAGTACAAACCCAGATCTTTCTATTCTTCTTAGTGATGAGGATGATATTAGCAACCCAATTAGGGTGTTATTCTTTCCTGATGAAACCGAAGTGTATAAGCTTCTTGACTTCCGATTGAATCTCTTCTATAATTGTTGGGTGAAGCCGTCGTTGCTGCTGCTTAATGGGCTTTGTTTCTGGATTAATGTTGAGGCGATGCATAGCCACCTGAGGATCAAGCCCAGGCATATCCTCATGGTTCCAAGAAAAACATTTAAATACTTTCGCACGAGAGATATTACTCTTCCTTCTAAGGAGGTGATAAGCTTTCACTTATGAAGATGGGCATAGGATTAGTCTCATCTCCCAGATTGATCTGAGTTACCTTATCCTTTGTAGGTAGTCCGCGCTGTTCAAAGCGAATATCTCAGAGAGTATTTAGGTGTTTTATCTAGGGATCTGCATCTGACTGGAACATTTCTATATCTCCATCTTTCAGGTGGCTTGTCAAAACTATGTTTACCGAAAGAGCCTTGAAGATATCGCCAACACTGACATCTTCCTCCCACGATGACGTGCTTGATGAGTGGTTATGATATAATCTCTTCAGACCCAGAGGCTGACGGGATTGGAGTTGAAACATAGCCCAAACCCCTGCAAGTTCGGGATAATAGTCACGGGCTTTCCCTTCTGGAACGAAGAGTCGAAGCAGTGTTCACCTTCTTTTTCCAAAATTCAAGCCAAGACAACTTGTTAGGTCATACCCCATGTTCTCCATCATTTGGAGTACATTTGGCTCGTAATGAGAAAACTGAGGGGTTCGGTCTCGCTTTCTGAGTCTTCACGAATCATTTGTTTGGACTCGACTCTTCTAAAAACAATCAGTTTTTGACCTTTGCGTCTTGTTACGATGTCGAAGAAGGATCCTTGCGCATCACTGATGCTTTGATATGCCATGAGAGATGATCTCATGGGTACATGCAATAATGTCAGGGCATCTATTGCCGACCAGGGGTCATCATCTACATCGGTACTAGTATATGATGGTACAGAATCAGTAGCAAATACAGAAAAATAAGCTAAATCTAACTTTTCATCAATATACCACTCGCCTACATCATTGGCGGTGTTATTGACATTAAGCTTATTAATGCTCATAATAAGAGGATTTAGCTCCCAAAGATATTCTTCTTCTGCCTCTGGCTCGACATCGGCTTCATTACCAGAGTCTAGTTCCTCTGGTTAGGGATTCTCGCCTGCTTTCAAAGAATCTTGTACAAGAGGGAGCCTGTGAAGTAGTTCTCTATCCCTTTGAACATATGCCTTTCGGCGATCGAGGTTCGAACTTTTCCATCTCGTCTACATACTTCATGACTTAATGGAGAGTAGAGGGGACGATAAAATTGTGATGAATCTATAGTCATCCCAGTAGCAAGTTTATGAAGTATTGGCGTCAATAATATAACACGTCACCTCAGATCTCAGGTCCCTGATCCGGATTTGAGTTTGATGTGAGTTTGATCTTTACCATCGATGCATACCATTAGTGTTGAAGCCGTAAATGGCAGTTTGAGTGGCGCTCAATCGATGAGTGGGGATTCCTAAGTGCTACATGACTAGGAGGGGCATGATGCTCAACGCGGATCCTTGATCTACTAAATGTGGCTCACCTCAGATGATCCAATATACCCTGTGAAGTACAGGGGCTTATCATGCTTCCTTTTAACCTACATGTCGTCTAGAGTGAAGGTTATGTAGGGGACATGTTGTGAGGCATGGGGGCAGTTTTCTTCATCTTTCTCCTTTGGTTTAGCCAAAATCGAGCCATGAAGGCCTCAGCATCAGCTAAAGCTTCTCTCAGAGTTTCCCTTATTGACTTGTACAGTCTCAGGAGCTCATAGAGGGTGATCCTGGCCTGGATGTTGGCCAGCTTAGCCAAGACATCAAAGCGGTAAGGTGCTGGAGATCCCTCTGCTTTGTCTTTCGGGAGAGTTCTGGCGTATCGAATCTCCTTTTGCTTCTCCACGGGTTGCTTCGTAGATTGCTTGGTTAGCTCTTGAGTCAGTTTAGGTGGATTTGCCACCATTTTTTTATACTTCTTCAAGTACGACTAACCCAAATGAATCCCTGCTACGAGCAGTGCATTCGGTTCTACAGCAAGGATGATTGTCTCCTCCTCTGAATCAGTTAGCGAGGCAATATCGGTTTCTGTTTCTATGGAGGAAGCACACACCACATTGCAAGGCGAGACTTTTACTTTACCTCTGGATCTCCTGTTGGTAACAGTAGTCCACTGCTGGGCTTCCATATGGTCGGGATGAACCCATACGATCTCCCCTTAAGGAGTAGGAATAGATACGAGACCTTTCTCCTGCTGGTGGTGTGGATCTATATTAATCACCCTTCGTTCCCCTTTTGGGATAAGAACTACTCTGGCTGGTGTTGAAGGCTGTACCCCGAACTAACGAATTGACGTCATGTTAACTGTCACTTTCTTCTGCTTCGGGTGGAGCTTGAGCACCTCTACATCAATCAAAACTTAGAGGATATCTTTGAAGATGTAACAACTCTTAGTAGGGTACTCCAGCATCCTGTAGTACAAACAGTAATTGGGGTTGTTAGTCTTGCCCACCTCCCCAGGACGCCTAGCTTCATGGTGCTTCTTTCTATTGCTCTTGTTGAGTAACCTGAACAACTAATCAACATGCTCATCCTTAAAGGAGTACTGCTTATTGGCGCATGACTGGTTTAAAGAACACCACCTCTAGCTAGTTGGGCCTTAGTAGGAGACTTCGTTTCTGTGGCCCTTTTAGCTTGAAAAGACGTTTCTGGCGCGCACCTTGTCAACTTCTTGGGCATGGGCTTGCCTTCTTCTGTATTAAACCTAGCGACGATCTCCTCTGCTTGCTCGCCTTGCTGGACTAACTGCTTCCAGGTATGACTTTCAGCCACTCTTATCTGAGCTAGGTGTGAGGTTTACAAATTGTGGTGACATGTTTCCACCAAGGTGGCTTGGGTCATACCACTGGGACATCGGAGTGTCATATTCTGAAATCTCTCCACAAATACTTTAACCACCTCTTCTTTCCATTGTCTCGTTGATAGGAGAGCTGGCATGGTAATCTCCGAATCATCTTCAAAGAAATGGTGAGGAAAATCTTCTCCAGATCACCTCAATTCTTGATAGAGCCTTCTGGGGGCTTCATGAACCATTCAAAAGTAATCCCTTTTACGGTGCTGATGAACAAACGTGCCAGAATGGCATCATTTGATACTACTTCTCCATAAGGGACTCAAAATAATATATGTACTGGTTCGATGACCCCTTACCGTCAAAGGCCTATAGGGTCATAGGTTTGAATTTAGGAGGGTACGAGACAAGATCCCACTCAGCCGGGTACGGCCAGACCACTCCTGCTACTTGAAGGCCTTTCTGGTTGGCTAGGGCCTCAAGACGTTGCTCCAGTTTGCTCATCCTTTTAGAATGAATACTCCCTTTCTCTGAATTAACCTCCTCTTCAGATGGAGGCTTGGATGGCTCAGAGTTGGAATGCTTTTCATCTTCATTATGTGCAAAAGATGAGGTTTCTCTTTCCTTCCATTTACCCTTGGATTTCTTGGAAGGAGTATTGGCCTTCGGCTTCTTCTTTTTGTCCTCAAGCAATTGCGAAAGTATCTGTTTGAGGGTGTCGATAGATTTTTGTTGAGCATGAATCATATCGAGTTGCTCTCTCTCGACCTGGGCTTGCTCATCAAAGCGCTTGGCCATTTTTTATGGAGTCCCTGCCATATACACGAAGGCTTCTTTCTCTACGAAAGAGTTTGAAGCCTGTGATTCTGGGATGATAGAGGGTACCTCGCTTATTTCAATGCCCCGGGCTAGGGCTTTGTAGTCCACTGGGGCTATTACACCAGTCCGAATACGGGTATGCTGGTACACTCCTTCTGACTCAGTGTCTACTCGTCAGAGTTGACTACGGCTGCTTCCCCTTAGCCCTGTTTAGTGTAGTGCTTTGATCTACCATGTTTGCAGTATCTTCAGGGTTCTCTGAGTCAGAGAAGGCTCTCCTCATGCGTGAGCGACGCCTTTTGGCCGAGCGGGAGACTGGCGTAGATGATAACCGGTTGAACACTGACTGTTTGCTTACATGCGAGTTGCAGTGGCATTCAGAGAGCACCGCTGTGATGAGCCATTCACAGCAGCATTGTGGAGTGATTTGATGAACACTTCTCTTCTTTGTCAAGTAGTCCCTTAGATCCGTCAGAGGGGGATCGAAAAGGCCAGCCTCGAGTCTTTGAGGATGAGGTTTTCAGCTCCTTCTGAGCTTAGCAATCAGGGAGCGAATGTTAACCTTGCGTCGCAACTCCATGACGCAAGTCTCAGGGGCGCAAGGTTCAGAGACGAGGAGTTCACGTTCTGTAGGATAGACGCGGCTCTTGCGTTTTGGCTTTGAGACGCGGGTCTCGTGTCTCTGTTTAGAGGAGACACAGACCTCATATTACTGATTATTGCGTTTGTCTGGCGACACTTGAGAAACACGGACTTCGTGATTTCCACGTTCTAATATAGAGACGTGGGTCTCGTGTTGCTGAACTTCGCGTCTGTGAGGTAGGGCCTTAAAAATACGAGCCTCATGAGCTATGTGTTTTGGTATCCAGATGCGGACTTTATGCGTCTGATGCAGTTCAGAAGAGACACGGGCATAGAGCCTCACGTCATTTAACTGCTGCACAAATGATTTTTTCAGCTTCTTCCATCTGTTGTCGACGTGCGTGACGCCTTTGTCGGCGTTCAGCGCTCTGGTTACGCTTTACAGGTTGTTGGGGGCCCCAGTAACCTAGAGCTGCAGAATATTGAGAGGAGAGGCACAGTGAGTTGGCCTTCAATGTCGTTGGCCTCGCAGGTTTCGTGGAAGACATTGACGCGGGCCACGCAGCCAGAAATGGCGCTGTTTGCGCAGACCATCTTTGGAGAAGTCTCCAAAGAGACTTGAGAGCAGATCTCTGAGGAGACCCTGCGGTATTGCCGCGCCACTCTAGGGCTCTTGGAGCCAGAAGAGAGAAACTCCTCGTACTTTACCTGGTCGAATTCTACGACAAGTGACTCGACTGTCCTTCCCATAAAATTGACATCACCTTGCGCCATAACTTGCTCGTCAATAGAGAAAGTAGTCCCCAGCGGAGTCGCCATCTCTTGAACGGGGAGGAAAGTTGAAAGTATATTACAAAGTTTTCTTGAATCAATGAAAACTTACAATAACTCAAATTCCAACTACAAGAGAGAGAAGACACTCAAGCTCAAATCTCTTTTTTTTTAAGCCTAGGTTCTTTGCGTAGCGGTGAAAAGTGAATCTTATTTTTCGTTGACCGAGTGAACGTCAAGCTGCTTCAGAACTTTTCTCTTTGGATCACTGATAGAGTAGCACAGCTCCTATCTAATGAAGTCTCAAAGAGATTTGAGAAAAACTTGAACTTAGTAAGTTTGTGTAGAAGAGTTGAGCTCTTTTTAAAGCCAATATTCCTCAGCTGAAAATTCTGACCCCTCTCCAATAGCAGCTCTAGCTATTTATAGGGGTTCTAGGGTTAAACTATCCCTTAAAAATCCTTCATGATGGGGGTTAACTCCCCTCATTATGTGAGCAGTACTTGACCCAGTAATAGGGGTAGTTATAACTGAGACGCGGGGCTCCTCTATAGTTGAAACACGAGTTTGATCTCTGCGTTTAGCCATTGAAATAGTGCTGGACGCGGGCCTCGAGCTCCACGTTTGGGCACTGCTGTAGTGTTAAAACACGAGCCTTGAACTCTGTGTTTTCTCATCAATGTGCTGTTGGACGCGTGCCTCGAACTTCGTGTCTGAGGTGCGGGCTTCAAGCTCTATATCTTGGCATTGAAGTGGTGATGAGACCCGGGCTTCAAGCCCTACGTCTTGGCGTTGGAGGGATGCTGGGGCGCAAACTTCAAGCCCTGCGTCTTGGCATTGTATGAATGGCTTTATTAGCCTCGCGTCTGAAGTATGGACTCTATTATCTGATGACTTGTCTTCAATAATTTTTAGATAGCCTACAACATAAGGGAACACAATCAATCACAGTACATTATGAACAATTCACTATTATTTATTATATCAGTGTAAACCAATTACCATATACAGTAGAAACATTCTATACTACGCCTACTGCACGTACCAATTGAGGTCCTAAGTTATTAAAACTAATTGGTTGGAGACATTATCCATGTTTTAGGTGGGTCGCGTACATACCCGGGACCATGGCCTAGATTGTCTGGCGCTGAACCAGGCCGTACCGCCAGGTACTATAGTAACAGTAAAATAATAACGGTATGGGATGTCAGTCATCCCCAAGAACCCTACAGTGGAACCCTATCTAGGCTGTTCAGCCTGTATCCTAGGTCTATCCAAAATACAGATGCTGTCTCCTTCATCGATTTTCCTAATTCCACTGTAAGTTGTTCATTTACTTATTATTAAATTCAGTTAAAACAATTAGTATCCATTTTACTTAGAATACTGGGGCTATACAGTGATAGTAACAGTACAGTATGTCAATAAATAGTAATCGTATACACGATGAACAATAACAATAATAGTGAACAGTAACAGTAACCGTGTATACGATGAATAATAGGACTGTACATAGTGTTACGGTCTAACAGTGCTATCCCAGTGATTTCTATAACATGAAATAATATAGTAACATATCCTGTACCATCTAGTCAATGTACAATCTCATAAAAACTGATCAAGATCTCATCCACTCGTGTTGTATATAACTATAATGAATCCATCAACCTATGATCTTGATGCAGTCATCGTAAACATCAAATACCAATTTATGTCAAGGTTATTAGCCCAGAGGCCTTTCACCTTATTTTTGATGATGACTAACTTATGAAGGTTAGTTTACTAATAATCTTGTGTTTACACAGTTTCAGTTATTAATCAAGATATTAGTAAGTATTTAGCTTCAACAAAGGAGTTTTGAGAGCTAACTCATGTAGATTCAAGAGCTCGCACGTCAAGATTGCATCTAGCACTCATATGGAGTTAAGCTCATTGGATAGTGTTTGGATCGGGTCATCTTGAAGATAAGGATCGACAAGAAGATTTCGGTTTGTGCTTAGTTCAATTTGTTAAAGGGTAGAATATATTTTTGAAGCTAAAAAATACACAAAAATGTTTTTTGGTTTTGATTCCCATCATTTTTCTAAAATATCTTTTGTCAAAATTCTGAACTTATAACTAATATCTATCCATGTTTCCTATCTTCCAAATCCAAACAAAATTATTTAAAAATTTTATGTGTCTTCAAAAGAGTTCTTTAAATATTCTGTTTTGGCCTAGACCGTCGATCGGGCTATCGATTGTGCCTATTACAGGCCAGAACGGTCGACCGTTCGATCGACCGGAGTTCTAGCAATTGGGGTGTGCACGTTGTGAACGTTCCCGATCGACCGGGCGGTCAACCGGTCCCCGTTGCGGTCGATGGGGCGGTCGACCGACTGTAACCAGGTTTAACCTCGGTTTGTCACAGTCGACCGAAGGGCTAACGGTCAGATTTTTGAATCTGTCAGTCGACCGGCCGGTCGATCGCCAGTTTGCCAATTTGGAAGAAACGGCTATTTTTTAAGAGATATTTTAAAACATGTTTAAATTAAAAAACATGGAAAGCTGTATTAGAGGGTCAATTTCTTCCTCTTTTATTCAGGTAAAAGTATTCTATGTTTACCCTTCCTAAACCCTATATAAAGGGGTCATTAGGGATGAGTTTACCATAACAACAAATTCAAAAATTAAAGTTTTGGGATTTCAAGTGAAAGAGCTTTTTGTTTTTAGTTTTGTACTATTATTTTCAAAAGTCTTAGTTAAGTTTTTGGTTCTTAAAATCTCGCTTCTGATCTTACTCTCACTTAAAAATACTTGAGCTTCAAATTTATATTTTATCCTATAGGGTTTTGTAAGAGAGTTTTTCAAGAGAGAGTTTGTGATCTTTTGATCACCCAGAGATTGTTCCATTATTGTTACGCTACCTCTGGACTAGAGGAGTGTATTGGGAGTTGTGTACTCCGTGCAGTTGTAATTTTTTCGTGGAAGGTTCTATAGTGGATTGGGAAATCCTTCACGGTGATGAAGGCGGGGACGTAGAGCAGTGGCTTGAACCTCGAAATAAATTTTCTTGTTTGCGATTGCTTTCTTGTCTCTACTTATTTATTTTTATTCATTCATTATTATCGATTTATACTCTTCACAACAAGATGCAATTACGCACATCAAACTCTTATCTAGAGGAATCACGAGGAGAAGTTCAGAGCCCTTCACGGGGAATTCAGCTTCTAGTCTTGTTTAGCGTAATCGTTTGCATCATCTCATTTCATATTGCATTTAATTTCTTAGTTGATTAGCAATACACCTATTCACCCCCCTCTAGGTGCAATTTCAATTGCTATCAGAGCTTAGAACTCTAGTTTTGGCTTAACATCCATAGAGAGATCCTATTTGCTAATCATTTCATTGACTTATTCATTCTCATCCACTAGTAAAAATGGCCGATGGAATTAAGACCCTCCCAAGTTTGATGGCCGTCACTTTCCCATATGGAATGTTAAGTGACCATATTTTTGCAATCTCTAGGAAGCCGAGTTGCAAAGGCGGTGACCAAACCATTTAGTATACCCAGTAGTGATGAAGACACTTGGTCTGATATTGCTACCAAGGAATTTGATGCTAATACAAAAGCACACTATGTATTGCTTCAAGCCTTTAATGATGATGATATAGCTAGGGTTATTCACTGCAAATCCACCTATGAGATTTGGTCTCACTTAGTGGTCACTCATGAGGGAACATCGCAAGTCAAGAGGGCTAAAATAGATCTCTTGCGTTCTCAATATAAAAACTTCACTATGCATGAAAATGAATCCATTGATGATATGATTACAAAATTTACTAAAATAACCAATGGTCTTTCTTCTTTAGGTGATGAAATCGACAATAATCAAAAGGTCTGGAAGGTCATTCGTGAATTCCACCATCATGGGAAGTCAAAGCCACTACATTGAAAGAGTTGAATGATAAAGAAGAAATGGAGCTCATTGGTCTTATCGGCAACCTTAAGACCCATGAGATAGAGAGGAAGGTGTTGGCCCAGAGGCCTTCCACTCTAGTTTTGATGATGATTAACTCATGTAGTTATGTGTACTAATAATCTTGTGATTTTAATTACAGATCATTAATCAAGTTATTAGTAGGTGATTAGCTTCAACAAGATGATTTGAAAGCTTTCACATGTTGATTCAAGAGCCCGAGAGTCAAAGATGATATATATAGCACTTGCTCGTGGATCAAGGAGTTTTTGGATCGAGTCGGCTTGGAGATTGCGCTCTACAAGAAGACATCGGTACCATAATTTAGTTTTGTGTTTAGATCCAAATTGTAAAGATTAGAATAGTATGATATGCTCAAGTGCACAACACACACGTTTCATGTTTTGAATATTGGTTTTTGGTTTTTCCGTTTTTGGTGTAACCGATCTTGGTTTCATGAATAGATAGATCAAAACAAGTTTACATGGTTTAATGTATATTAGATTTGTTCTATATACATGCATGCTTCAACTACTTAGACAAACTTACTTTGATATACCTATTCATGTGTTTTAGGTTTTGTATTTTAACAAAACTCATTTTTGGAATTATAGACAAAAACTATGATATATATGTTTCATGTATATTGGATTTCTATCCATATGCATTATGCTTCAATAGTATTTAAATATCATGTTTTTGTATTTGGATAAGTTTTGGACAAAATGTATTTTCTATTCAAAATCCAAGTTTTAGAAAATACAGTTTTTGGTTCTTGGCAAAATTTTTATAACACAAAAATAGTTCAAAATGTTTGAGATTTGTGTTAAACTTTTTAACACAAGTTTGTATTTCAATGGAAAATGATAAAACTATTTTTGGGGATTTTTAAGTATTTTACATGATTTACTAAAAATATTTTAACATGTTTTTCTGACCCTGTTCCGTGCCTGACAGGCTAGGTCGGTCGACCGTACGGTCGCCCGAGCAAGTAGCTGGTCGACCTAACGGTCGACCGACATGCACAGACTTGTGCACGTCTGGCTGGCACTTGACACGGTCGACCGAGCGGTCGACCAGGTCTGAGAGCAGAGCTCTCTGTTTATTTCGGTCGACCGGGCGGTCGACCGGTAGCTGGCAACGGTCAAAATGTGACCGTTGGCCGGTCGATCGCAGGGTCGACCGGAAGGTCATTTTTGGTAGTTTCTGCTACCAACGGCTATATTTTTCTGGGGGCTATAAATACCCCATTAATGGTCAGTTTTCCACAAGATTTTTTGTGCGAATTTTTCCTTACTCTCTGGTGTTTTTACAGCAATCAAAAGAAGTTTTAGGATTTAAATTGAACAATCTATTTGGTGTTTTTGTTAGGGTTTGGAAAATCAAGAAAGGGTTTTTGGGAAAAGATTTTGATTCAATTTCTTCATCTTGATTTTTAGCTTTTTCCCAAAGATTTTCTTTGAGATTTTGATTTCCATCCCATTGGTTTTCTCCACACTTGAGCTACATCTACTTTCTTATTCTATAGGATCTTTGTGTGGGAGAAAGAGATTGTTTGTGGTTGTTGTTTAGACCACCAAGTTGTAAACCCAATCTTTTCTTGACTTTGTGCCTTTGGGTTGTATCCCTCAAGTTGTGAGGTGATCCTTGTAGTGGTTTGTGCTAATCCCTCAAGTTGTGAGGTGATTGTTGTTGGCTTGGAGTTGTGCCTCAAGGAGGAGGTTGTGTTTGTAAGGAGAGGAGTTGGGTACTCCTCGTAATTGTGATTGCCCCAAATCCTCGGTGGAGGTTCCCTTTGTGGGAGTCCTTTGTGGACAAGCTAGTAGACTTAAAATCCTTCTGGGTGAAGGCGGGGATGTAGATCTGGGTGCTCGAATCTCGAAACATATCTTATTGTTTGCGCTAGATCCCTTGGCTCTTACTCTCTCTCTCTCTCTCTCTCTCTCTTTACTTTGTGCCTTGCATAAATTCATATTGTTCATTCATTATTATTTTCTTGGCTTGTTTGAGTGTGCATCTCTTGTTAATTGCAATTAGTTTTTAAATTCCGCATTAAGTTCATTAGATTAGCATTATCACCTATTCACCCCCTCTAGGTGATTTTCAATTGGTATCAGAGCCTCCGCTCCTGATATTTAGGTTTAACCACCTAGGAGTGAGATCTTTGTTTGCTAATCTTCATTTGCATTTTCATTTGCACACATTTAGTTTGCACTCATGGCTAGCCCTCCTATGTTTGACTTTACTAGACATGATTTTTGGATAGCCAAGATGACTAGTCATTTGAAAAGCCTAGGACATCTAGTTTATCAATCCTCCACTCAAGAATCCCACCTAAATAATAGCAAGCATAAAAAGGCTAATGCATTAGCACTTCAAACACTTAGGCATCTCTTAATGAATTTCTTTTACCCGTGTTTGCTCATTTTGATTCGGCTTTTGCAGTTTGGAGCATATTGACTTCTCTTGAGCTACCAAGGATTGTCAATAAGTTAAGAAGATCTAGGAGAGATGAGTCCGACGAGCATTGCCTCATGGTCCAAGGGAAAAACTCCCTTGAGGTACAATCGGATACTCAACTAGATTATAACTCTAGTTCCTATTGCTATGGTTGTTTAGAAGCTCAAACTTTAAATATGGAACTTGCCACAAAGCTTGAAAATTTCTTGAAAAAACACAAACTTTTGAAAGAGGATGATCTTGTTTTGAAAAATGAATTAAAGGATTTGTGCTCTAATTTTGAATTAGTTTTGCAAGAGAAGGAAGAGATTACTAGTGAACATGACTCACTAAGATCTCAACTAGACCTTGCCCTTAATGAGATTGATGTTTTAAAAAGCAAAAATGATTGTAATGATGTTGTGAAAAACAATGAGGTTTTATCTTCAAAATTGGATTTTGTTTTAAAAGATAACATTTTTTTAAAAATGAAATTGATTTCATTACAAAAGAATTGGATTTAGTTTTAAAGAAAAATGAATCTTTAAAAATTGATATTGATTCTCATGTGTGCCATGCTAGTATAGCTTCTTCTTCTAGCACACCTATTGCATGCTCCACTTTATCTTCAAGTATTGAAAAAGATATAAATGTTTTGAAGAAAAGTGTTAAATGTTTGGGCTCCACTTTGAGCCAATGTACTTTGAATCATACACGCTTGGAAACCTTGGTTCGCAAGAAACAAGTTCCATCTTTAAATGTCTCCACGGCATACACATGCTTCCCACGGTCACCACCATTACATGTATGCTCATGTGTACACATGTACACATTGTGGTCGAAAAGGCCACCTTGCTAGATTTTGCTATGATCGTTTACATGTTGAAAATTTAGCAAATAATCTTGTTTGGATTAGGAAAGATACTTGGACCCAAAAGAAAATGGGTACAAAAGACCACCCCTCATGTATTTGATGTAGGTGGAAGCTCTTGCATAACGTGAGAGTATTGGTGCCTTGGAGTGGATGCGTTCTGTACTTAAAAGAAAACAAATTTGGATGCATCACTTTCAAGGGGAGTTTGGTGGAGAAGGACCACCATTGGTTTGGAGAACTAGAGAGGTGCCTTCATCGGTTTTGGTATCATTCTCTAACTCCCGTTTTTATTTGCATGCCTTTCATATTATTGTTTATAGCATGTTTTAATGTTTGTTGATTATTATGATTATGCCATGATCATTAGATTAGTGATATATGTTTAGTTACTTGAGACACCCATGTTTTATATGGATCTATATTTAGTGTTCTCATCTTGTTTAAACTAATATGTATGCCCTAGATCTAATGCACATGCATATACATAATGATCATGTGGATGTTTATGATTTTTGTTTTATTGAATCATGTTTTGTTTAGTATGTTGAATGCCATGTTTATTAGACCTTTGACATGCATGTATAGCTTTTGAGATCATCCATGTTTAGATAGACCCATTTGTTGTGTTCTCACCATTGTTTGGCTATTATGTATATCTTGATTCTAATAGCATGTGGATTTACATAATGATCATGTTTATGATTTTCATGTTGATTTATATCCCGTTTTATGCTTAATGATTTGATTACTTGTTTAGATGTTAGTTTTCATTAAGACTAGATTTTATACTTGTACATGTAGTGGGACACAAATAAATCTTTATATATGTTTGTGCTTGGATGCTTATTTGTACCCATTAAATGTGCTAGTATAGCCTAGTTTTGATGATTCATGCATTTTAAACTTGTATTCCTATTTTTGGATTTGTTTTATGTGTATGAGTTTTCATTTCATGTATATGTGTAATTTTGCCAAACTTTAAGATATACATGTATACCCCTTGAATCATTTGCCTTTCATGCAAATCTATATATATGAACTCAATTGTGTTTAGGGATATGTATGTATACTTCTTGAGTTGACAAATCATACATATACCTTGAAATGAAATTTGTTTTAATGAAAATTTAGTTTTTCATGTTTCTATGTGTTTATATTTAACTTCATGTATATGTCTATCTTGTTCAAACTATTGATTATACATGTACATCCTTGAGCCACGTGCCTTCATGCATATACCTTTGTGGACTCATTATGTTTAGGATATGTATGTATACTTTAGTTTGTACATGACATACATATGCCTTGAAGTTTAAATCGTTTTGATAATTTTCATGTTTTTAGGTAATCTCAATTGGTAATGAAAATCTAGTTTTTCATGTTTTCATGTTTTTAAGGAATTTCAATTGAGCTTAATTGAATATTTTCATGTTGATATGTGTCACATAACACTTGTCCACTCACTTTATTAGGTTTCTCATGACTTTGTTTTCATGAGTATGATATGAGCTTTATGGATTTTGAGTGTTTAGTGATCATGTGATTTACATGTATTTCATGAAAAACAATTTTGTTTTATTCCTTGCTTGAAGGATTTCGTACTAGTTTAAAAGTTTTTCCTATAACTAGTTCGTATTCTTCATTATGGTAGAGTTTTTCAAACGTACACTATTTTCAAATCTATTTTTGAAAGCCCCTACCTTCTATGGGAGGATGGATGGGAGATCATGTTCATGTATGCTTTGAAATGAAAATAATTTAAAACTTGAACCATGATTGGGAGGTAGTTATATGATGTATATACTTGATCTTATTGTTATTTCAATTGGTATCATTGAATTCTTTCAATTGGTATCAATCTTGACATTTCTTGTATACTCATATATGTTTGTATGTATGTATGCTTCATTTCAAAGAATATCAATTTCAATTGGTATCTATTTTCCATACATATATATGTTTGTGTTTATGCTAAGCTTGAGCTTCAATTTTGTTTCAATTGATTACTTTTAAATTGGTATCAAGCCTACGCATTATTTTAGTTTGTATTTCATAAAGGGGGAGAAAATTTGATTTTGTCTTTCAATTGGTATTTGTACTCCCATACTTTATGATTGAAAATTTAAATTTGGTATCATATGTTCAAAATGAAAATTATTTACAATTGGTATCAAAATTTTTTTTTAGACAATTCAAAATTTATTATGTTTAATTTCAAATTGGTATCAAGATTTTCATGTGTTTTGCTTAAAATTGGTATCAATATTTTTTTGTTTGTTTCCTTTCAATTGGTATCAAGATGCTATTCTTTGACATACTTTCAATTGGTACCTTAATTGATTGTCACCCCTAATTGGTTTTGTTTTTGTTTTAGACAAAAAGGGGGAAAATATTATTTTTATTAACCCTTTATTGATTCATTGTTTCGAACAATAAAAGGGGGAGAAAAATTTATTGATTTAGTTTTACTTTTACCCTTTATTGATTCTTTATATTAAAAAGGGTGAGAAGATCTTGTTTTGTTTTGATTCTTTACCCCTTTGTTGATGATTGACAAAAAGGGGGAGAAAGATTTTGGTTTATATATGCATGTTTATGTTTTACATATATTAAGTTTAATTTAGTTTAATTTTAATTGGTATCTAGAGCATGTTTTGTTTTTGAACATTTCATTGGTATCTAGAACCTTTTTATTGTTTATGCATATCTATGTATGCATTCATGTTTAAAGAGCTTTCATTGCATATTTATTGTTTATTTGTTTATGCATGAGTTAAGGGGGAGCATCTTTGAAGCTTAACTTTGATCCATGCATATATAACTCCATGAGTTTTGTCATCATCAAAAAGGGGGAGATTGTTGGCCCAGAGGCCTTCCACTCTAGTTTTGATGATGATTAACTCATGTAGTTATGTGTACTAATAATCTTGTGATTTTAATTATAGATCATTAATCAAGTTATTAGTAGGTGATTAGCTTCAACAAGATGATTTGGAAGCTTTCACATGTTGATTCAAGAGCCCGAGCGTCAAAGATGATATATATAGCACTTGCTCGGTGGATCAAGGAGTTTTTGGATCGAGTCGGCTTGGAGATTGCGCTCTACAAGAAGACATCGGTACCATAGTTTAGTTTTGTGTTTAGATCCAAATTGTAAAGATTAGAATAGTATGATATGCTCAAGTGCACAACACACACGTTTCATGTTTTGAATATTGGTTTTCGGTTTTTCGGTTTTTGGTTTAACCGATCTTGGTTTCATGAATAGATAGATCAAAACAAGTTTACATGGTTTAATGTATATTAGATTTGTTCTATATACATGCATGCTTCAACTACTTAGACAAACTTACTTTGATATACCTATTCATGTGTTTTAGGTTTTGTGTTTTAACAAAACTCATTTTTGGAATTATAGACAAAAACTATGATATATATGTTTCATGTATATTGGATTTCTATCCATATGCATTATGCTTCAATAGTATTTAAATATCATGTTTTTGTATTTGGATAAGTTTTGGACAAAATGTATTTTCTATTCAAAATTCAAGTTTTAGAAAATATAGTTTTTGGTTCTTGGCAAAATTTCTATAACACAAAAATAGTTCAAAATGTTTGAGATTTGTGTTAAACTTTTTAACACAAGTTTATATTTCAATGGAAAATGATAAAACTATTTTTGGGGATTTTTAAGTATTTTACAAGATTTACTAAAAATATTTTAACATGTTTTTCTGACCCTGTTCTGTGCCTGACAGGCTAGGTCGGTCGACCGTACGGTCGCCCGAGCAAGTAGCCGGTCGACCTAACGGTCGACTGACGTGCACAGACTTGTGCACGTCTGGCTGGCACTTGACACGGTCGACCGAGCGGTCGACCGGGTCTGAGAGCAGAGCTCTCTGTTTATTTCGGTCGACCGGGCGGTCGACCGGTAGCTGGCAACGGTCAAGATGTGACCGTTGGCCGGTCGACCGCACGGTCGACCGGAAGGTCATTTTTGGCAGTTTCTGCTGCCAACGGCTATATTTTTCTGGGGGCTATAAATACCCCATTAATGGTCAGTTTTTCACAAGATTTTTTGTGCGAATTTTTCCTTACTCTCTGGTGTTTTCACAGCAATCAAAAGAAGTTTTGGGATTTAAATTGAACAATCTATTTGGTATTTTTGTTAGGGTTTGAAAAATCAAGAAAGGGTTTTTGGGAAAAGATTTTGATTCAATTTCTTCATCTTGGTTTCTAGCTTTTTCCCAAAGATTTTCTTTGAGTTTTTGATTTCCATCCCATTAGTTTTCTCCACACTTGAGCTACATCTATTTTCTTATTCTATAGGATCTTTGTGTGGAAGAAAGAGATTGTTTGTGGTTGTTGTTTAGACCACCAAGTTGTAAACCCAATCTTTTCTTGGCTTTGTGCCTTTGGGTTGTATCCTTCAAGTTGTGAGGTGATCCTTATATTGGTTTGTGCTAATCCCTCAAGTTGTGAGGTGATTGTTGTTGGCTTGGAGTTGTGCCTCAAGGAGGATGTTGTGTTTGTAAGGAGAGGAGTTGGGTACTCCTTGTAATTGTGATTGCCCCAAATTCTCGGTGGAGGTTCCCTTTGTGGGAGTCCTTTGTGGACAAGCTAGTGGAGTTAAAATCCTTCTTGGTGAAGGCGGGGATGTAGAGCTGGGTGCTCGAACCTCAAAACATATCTTGTTGTTTGCGCTTGATCCCTTGGCTCTTACTCTCTCTCTTTTCTTTATGCCTTACATAAATTCATATTGTT
This sequence comes from Agave tequilana, assembly GCA_038442645.1. NCBI lineage: Eukaryota > Viridiplantae > Streptophyta > Magnoliopsida > Asparagales > Asparagaceae > Agave > Agave tequilana. Next base: position 106,742 of record JAVJIF010033454.1, read on the forward strand.
CATTCATTATTATTTGTTTGGCTTGTTTGAGTGTGCATCTCTTGTTAATTGCAATTAGTTTTTAAATTTCACATTAAGTTCATTAGATTAGCATTAGTACCTATTCACCCTCCCTCTAGGTGATTTTCAGAAGGCTAGAGAAGAAATGGCTCCACAAAAGAAGAAGACTATCACCTTCAAGTCTACTCCCACCATCTCCAATGATGAAGAAAAAGAAGATGATGAAGATCTATCTCTCCTCATAAGAAGTGTAAGAAGGATGTACAATAAAGTAAAAATCAACCATAGGAGGCGATAGCAAGGTAAGGAAGAGAAGAAAATCATTTGTTTCAACTGTCGGAAACCCGGACACATCGTTGCCGAATGTCCGAATATCAAAAACAAGTCATCTTCCTCCAACAAGCCAAATAAGCCATTCATGAAGAAAGCACTCAAAGCTACATGGGATTCAAAAAGTGAATCAGAAGAGGAGATGGACACTGCAGATGTGTGTTCATGACAAATGATAACACACCCAAGGTAATCTCTAAACTATCTCTTGATGATTATGATTAAGTATAGATGAAATAGGAGATGCATTTGTAAACTTTCAAAAAATTATAATTTTCTAAAGAAAAAATATTTAAAAATGAAGAAGGAAAATGAAGTTCTTCAAAATAAAGTTATCACACTTTTCAAAGAAAAAGATGATTTATATTTTACTCTTTTATCAACTCAAAAAGACTTTGATGCATACAAGATCTCATGTAAAGCAAAGTTTCTAATGATTGATAAAAAATGAAATTTCTATCTTAAAAATCAAAATCAACAATTTGGATAATATTCTAAAGAAATATAAGTTTAATAAAGCTAAATTAGAAGACATGTTTTCCAAGAAAAATTCTTCAAAAAGACAAGTTCACACTACACATGCTCACACTTCTAAATCACACGCTAAGTATATTCATGTACCACATACTCATCATGCACATCATTCATTCATGTATGGTAAAATTTATACTTGTACTTATTGTGGCCGAAAGGGTCACTTAGCTAAATTTTATTTTGATCATATAAATGCTTTTAATAATCATATTTGGGTAGAAAAGGTGCTAACCCTCATGGACCCAAAAAGGTATGGGTACCAAAATCCACCCCTATTGTATTTGATGTAGGTATGGGCTCTCACTTGACGTGAGGGTATTGGTGCCTTGATCGTGAATGCGTATGAGCTTAATGAACACTACATTAGATGCATCACCTTCAAGGATGTTTAGTGGGAGGACCACCATGGTTTGGAGATATAGAGATTAGTCTTAATGGTTTTGGTAATTATCTCTAACTCCCATTTAGTTTACATGCTTTCATAATATTAATTTTTAGCATGTTTTAATTTTTCATGTTCATTATATTAGATGCAAGGTAAATTAGACATGTGATATACATAGATAGTCCTCTGAGATGCACCCATGTTCATATGGATTTACATCTTTTGTGTTCTCACTAAAATTTAGCTATTATGTATATCCTAGTTCTAAAGCATGTGCATTTAACATAATGATCATATTAGTTTATGTTTTCTTTTATGCTTCATGTTTTGATTACTTGTTTAGATGTAGTTTTTATTAAAACTTGTGTTTATACTTGTACAACTAGTGAGCCACATTTGATTATTATATGTTTGTGATATGTTACTCATTTGTACCCATTAGATGTACTTGTATAGTCTAGTTTTGCTGATTCTTACATTTTAACTTGTATTCCCTATTTTTGTATATATTTTCATAAAAATTAAATTTTTATAACTTTCATAGGTTTTGACGTTTTAAGCTTAATTGCTTATTTTCATGAATATACTTTTCACATGATTTTTGTACACTCACATTATTTGTGTTTACTCATGACATTATTTTATGAGTACATTTATGAGCTTTATAGATTTTGAGTATCAATTTTGTGTAAAACACATGTTTCATGAGATATATGATTTTCTTTCATATCTTCATGGAATACTAATTGTTTTATTCTTTACTTGAAGGATTTCTACTAGTTTTCAAAAATTATCTTTCAACTAGTCTTTATTCTTCAATTGGTAGTGATTTTCAAATATGTTAAACTATTTTCAAGCTCTTATTTTTTTAAACCCCTACCTTCAAGGGCGGTTGGATGGGCGACCATGCCTTGTATGCTCAAAATTGAATATCTATTTAAACAATGTGGATGAAAGAGAGGTAGCTATGAGATATACATGATTTTGATGAAAATTCTATTTTTTGTATACTCATATGTGTTTCCTATATATGTATGCTTCAAATTTCAATTAAAATCAATTTTAATTGAAATTTCATTTTCATACATATATATGATTTGATTGTGCTTGTTTTACAATATCTTTACATTGTTAAAGCACAAATTATGTTTATGTTAAAGTTTGACTTAATTTCAAATATTAATTCGTTTCATAATAAGCTTATGCATTGTTTTCAATTTGTATTTCAATTGGTAATTGTTTTTAAATATACTTCATATTTTACATTTCAATTGGTATAAAAAATTTACAATAATTTTAATTGTTATCAATAATTTCTTAAGTATGAGATATATATGATTTTTAATATGAAAAATTCATTTTGTATACTCATGATTTCTCTTGCTAAGTTTGATTTAGTCCTTAATATCAATTATTTTTTAATTTGTATATTATGCAAGCTTATGCATGATTTTTATTGGTATTTCGTAAATGGGGAGAAAATTTCTTATTTTATCTTTCAATTGGTTTTAGTTTTCAATTGATATCTTACTCCCAATCTTTATGATGAAAAATATTTTGCCTTCATATATGCTTACATTTTCAATATTGGTATCAATAAGTTTAAAAATTGGTAATATTTTCAATTTGGTTCCTTATTGCTAAATGAATATAGTGTTTACCTAAAAATTTGATTTTTATTTTCAATTGATATCTGTTCTTTTATTGTATCAATTCAAAAAAAAAAATTGTTTCTTTCAATTGATTGTTTCCATTGATTATGTTTAAGTTTTTGGTTCTTTCAATTGATTGTGTTTATTGGTATCAAAATTTTTGTTTACATTTATTGTTTATTTGGCTTCACCCCTTTGTTGATGAATGACAAAAAGGGGGAGAAGAATTCAGGTTTATATATGCATGTTTAATTATGTGTTATGCATATATGATATTTTATTGGTATCTTGAGCCTCATTGCATATCCTTATATGTTTACTGAGTATGCATATGTTAAGGGGGAGATTCCAGGAAGCCTATTCTTAATTGATGCATATATAACGTCATAAGTTTTGTCATCATCAAAAAGGGGGAGATTGTTGGCCCAGAGGCCTTTCACCTTAGTTTTGATGATGACTAACTTAAGAAGATTAGTTTACTAATAATCTTGTGTTTACACAGTATCAGTTATTGATCAAGATATTAGTAAGTGTTTAGCTTCAATAAAAGAGTTTTGGGAGCTAACTCATGTAGATTCAAGAGCTTGCGCGTCAAGATTGATCTAGCACTCATATGGAGTCAAGCTCGTTGGATCGTGTTTGGATCGGGTCATCTTAAAGATGAGGATCGATAAGAAGACTTCGGTTTCTGTTTAGTTCAGTTTGTTAAAGAGTAGAATATATTTTTGAAGCTCAAAAATACACACACACAAAAATGTTTTTTGGTTTTGATTCCTAACATTTTTCTAAAATATCTTTTGCCCAAATTCAGAACTTATAACTAGTATCCATCTATGTTTCCTATCTTCCAAATCCAAAAAAAATTATTTAAAAATTTAATGTGTCTTCAAAAGAGTTCTTTAAATATTCTATTTTGGCTTAGACCGGTCGACCGGGCGGTCGACCGTGCCTATTACAGGCCAAAACGGTCGACCGTTTGATCGACCGGAGTTCTGGCAATTGGAGTGTACATGTTGTGAACATTCCCAGTCGACCGGGCAGTCGACCGGTCCCCATTGCGGTTGACCGGGTGGTCGACCGACTGTAACAGGTTTACCCTCGGTTTGTCACGGTCGACCGGCTGGTCGACTGGAGGGCTGACGGTTAGATTTTTGAATCTGCCGGTCGACCGCCAGTCTGCCAATTTGGCAGAAATGACTATTTTTTAAGAGCTGCTTTAAAACATGTTTAAATTAAAAAAATGAGGAAAGCTGTATTAGAGGGTCAATTTCTTCCTTTTTTATTTAGCTAAAAGTATTCTATGTTTACCCTTCCTAAACCTTATATAAAGGGGTCGTTAGGGATGAGTTTATCACAACAACAAATTCAAAAATTAAAGTTTTAGGATTTTAAGTGAAAGAGCTTTTTGTTTTTAGCTTTGTGCTACTATTTTCAAAAGTCTTCTTTAAGTTTTTGGTTCTTAAAAATCTCTCTTCTGGTCTTACTCTCACTTACAAATACTTGAGCTTCAAATTTATTGTAACACCCCGCTCCCAGAATACGTACTTAGTTGCGTATTTAAATTTTCGATTGTATTTTTTGATTTACTTCCTTTATTTATTTTGTATTATGAATTATTTATATGATCGTTTTGCCTTGGATCCGGATTCGTGGACTCAGAGCCAGCCCTAGTCTGAACCGGGAACCCGATCCTAGAGTATTGCTCGGTTTGGTCATTCTGTATTTAGATATGATCGATTTCAGTTTCAAACATCATTTTCCAATATTTTAGATTTTTTTATGATTTTCTGAAATTTTCCTGAATTAAATTAGAAATTTTCAAAACCGGTGTCGACCAGTGCCGTGACCGATTCTCAGATTCTTAATTCATAAAAGGACTTGAAATTCTAGAAACGGCTTTCTCATAACTTCTTAAAATTATATTTTCTATCTAAATACTTTTCTGAGATCTTTCTGAATTTATCAAAATCCGGCCGACCCGGTGTACACCGATGTCGATGGTAGACTTCAGGATTTTTATTTTAAAAATGAGATTGAATCTTTAAAAACCGATTTTGCCAAATATTTTAAAATAATATTTATTATTATTGAAAATTTTTGGGAAACTTTCCAAATTACTTCATTTTTGAGCTTTTCTGGAGTTTTTGGTGTTTTCCCCAGATACCGAAATTTTATCCAGATATTTTACTTTACTTTTTTTTCCATTTTCTCTCTTCTCCTTAGACGCAAGTCTCACCAAATCCAAATCTAGTCTTCAATGTGAAGATTCGCATTCATTCTGCATTTAATGCACTTCTGATCAATTCTAATCAAGTCATTATGACATTTGTCCTTTCTGTTAAACGAAGCATTAGCGTTTTCCCTGGACGTGAGTTTCATCCTCGCGTCTGGGCAATTAACAGGCGCGAGTCTCTATTGAATGAGGATGCGGCTCTCTTTTTTTTAAAAGAGACGCAACTCATTTTATGGGATGGCAAACTTGTAAATATCCCATCTCCCTTTATATATACACATCCCCTTCTCTCTCTTTTTTTTTCTTTCCTTCTCTATTTCCAGCAAGCGAATCAGCAGTCCATAAGCCACCGTGCCTCCCTCCTTGGCTTACCAGTCTTCCCTTCATCTCCACCACCTTCACCACTAACTCCTCCACCTTTCTCTCCTCCATCTCCTCCACCATTCCAACAACAACAACACCATCACCACCATCTTCATCTTCCTCTTTTCCACCAAGAAACCCATTAACCTCCAAAGCTTCACACCATATCCACCATGCCTACACCACCTTGGCCACCACCAACTACGCCATCTTCCTCCCCTCGAAGAGCTCTTTCTAACGAGCTTTAGCTTCTTCGAAACCCCTTTTGCAAAACACTAATTTTCCCTTTTTTAACTAGAATTGCACCCCATTTTTTGCCTTGGGTTTGGGCTGCCCCATGGCAGCTGGCCCTTGACCCCCGGCCACCTCCGGCCGCCGGCGCCACCGGCGAGGTCCCATCGGCCAACCCCCTTTCCTTCTTTCTTTTTCTTTTCCTTCTTTCTTTCTTTCCTTTCTTTTTCCTTTCCTTTCCTTTCCTTTTCCTTTTCCTTTTCCTTTTCTTCTCTGTTTTTCTCCCAACCTGCATCCTCCTTTTTCCCTCCTTCCTTGCTTCTCACTTTCCCCCATCCATGCGTCTCTCACTCTCTCATCTTTCTGTCACTCTCTTTCTCTTGTTAATTGCTAGACGTGGAGTTCACCCCGCATCCAAGCAATTCCTTAACGCGATCTTTACTTTCTTGATATTTGTATAACACGATCCTCGCATTCTTGTATCAACGTGACGCGGAGCTCATGCTCGCGTCTACGTTCTTCTCGTGTCCTTGCTTAAACGCGGGTATCGAACCCCGCGTTTATGAAAATCTACGCGACGCGACTCCCGCGTCTGCGACTCTCGCGTCTTCATTCTCTCTTCTCCTTTTTATTTGAACGCGTTTTCGTGTTAGTTCCTGGATTCCAGAGATCGGGGATTTCACAGTATTTTCCGTATTTAGGCGAGTGTTCTCGCTTTCCTTTTGACTTTTCCTTTCATCGGGTCGACTTGTATTATTCACGATTTGTGCTGTTTGAAACTAACACTTTCTGCAGGTACCCTTGCCTTTGGGCCTAACCTCTGGGCACAACCCTTGAGGTTTAAAGTGCTCTGGACTTTCTGTATGCTACACCTAGTAGGCGGACCTAGCGTCAACACTTTACTGCTTACTCTGTCTAAGTGTAGTTACCCCGTAAGCATGGCTTTCCCGTGAGCAATAGTATGGCGTTCATATGCTTGCTGCGACACGTGTGTCTAGCTACGCTGCGAGTGGTAACCACGCCGAACGTGATAGCATTTAGCGTTGTACATTAGCTTTGCTCCAGCTTGCTCAGCTCTGCTTGATTGTGCTCAGCTATTACTCTATCACTTACCAAGTACATGCTTGATATGTTAACACTTGACATGCTATTACTTGATACCTATCATCTACATGCTAATACCTGACACCTGTCTGTATCACTTGACAACTGATATGATATCACCTTACACCTGACATGCTACTACTTGATACTTGCTTCTTATTATAACATGACTTATCACCTGCCATTTATTATGTTAACTCTTGACCTGTGATTATCACATTTACGAGAAACTTGTACTTGTTATCCTGTATTATATATACAGTGACCTGATAATGCTCATGTACTACTGAATTCTTGAACATGTCCTGCTCCTGCTGTTCCCATAAATTGCTAATTACATATTAAATTATAATAAGACAACTTGTACCCGGTTTGGGGAAAACTGATGGGTCCTGAATAATCATGTTTATGGTGGTCTTATCGAGCACGCGTGGCCACATACTTGAGGGATCATCTGGCGGCCACCAGGGATTCCGTGGGGTGTGCTTGCACCCCTACTCCTGTTTATTCTTGTCAGATATGCACACGTCCTAGGCCTATTTCTATGGGATCAGCGATACTCTATTCCTATTCGGGCGTAAATAAGTCTCGGTACCTAGCGGTACGTTCTGGCTCAGCACCGGATACTCCTAGACCGTTGTCCCGAGCATGTACAGGGCCGATCCGAAAAAAGTTATAGCAAAGGCCATTTACCAAGAGTTTTTTTTTATCAGTTTTCCAAAGCCAAAATCTGAAAAACCTGAAAACTGTTTTTCCCACTTCAGTTCTTCACCAAAAGACATTTCCATTGTGAAGATTCTCTGAAGTTTTTATTTCCTATACTGTACCTTGTCCACATACACATTCAGTATCAAGGCTATAGGAAAAGAGTTGTAATTCTCAAAGTGTTCATTGTACACGGGAGGCTTCTTGGTTGAAGAGGCAAGTTGTACAAGGTGACCATTGTACACGGGAGGCTTCTTGGTTGTAGAGGCAGTTGTACAAAGGTAAAAGGTGTTCTCTTGGTGGAAGAGAAGGTGTACACATTTGGCGAAGGGGATTCGACAAGTGGTGTACATGTTGTATTGATTTTGGGTGGCAAGATCAAGGTTAAAGGAAAATCTCAAGCGGGTGGCTTGGGGACTGGATGTAGGTCACAAGGACCGAACCAGGATAAATCTCTTTGTTTGCGTTTGTCAATTTCTGAGATTTGTTTTCCTTTACATGCAAGTTATTTATTTTGTTTATTTACTTAACGCTAATCCTTCTAGTTTTAGATTTGTGTTGACTTGAGTTATTTCAGATCTATAGTTGCCTACAAGAGATAATTCCGCAATTAGTCCTTATCTCAACGATCCAACAATTGGTATCAGAGCAGGGGAGAACCAAGTTCATCAACAGGCAACAACCATACCAATTCCTACAATTGGTATCAGAGCGAGGGTCATCAACCGGCATCTACATTCCTACTTCATCTACCGGAGTACACGATCTGATCCTACATTTGATATCAGGGCGGATACAAGTCAACAACAAAGATGGCAACGGAGTTTTCATCATCCCAATACAAAGAAGGTCATTCTACACAACGTCCACCGCTATTTGACGGAACCAACTACAACTATTAGAAGTGTAGAATGAAGATATACTTGCAGTCACTCAACTACGACCTTTGGAACATCGTAGAAGCATCATACACCAAGCCTACAACCAACTACAACGCTTGGAGTGAAGATCAAAAGAAGAACGCGAACCTTGACGCCAAAGCAATGAATGCTCTATTCTGTGCCCTTACCAAAGAAGAGTTCAACCGAGTGTCAACAGCAACTTCTGCACATCAAATTTGGCATACTCTTCAGGTAACACACGAAGGCACTAGTAAAGTTAAGGAATCTAAAATATCTGTTCTTGTCCACAGGTTTGAGTTATTTAAAATGGAGGAGAATGAAACCATATCCGAAATGGTTACAAGATTCACCGACATCACCAATACTCTTGCATCCCTTGGAAAGGACTACACCCAAGTCGAAAGAGTTCGAAAGATCCTTCGTGCACTCACACCAGAATGGGAGAAGAAGACAACCGCCATTGAAGAGGCGAATGATCTCTCAACTATGACATTAGAAAACCTAATCGGTAATCTAATGGCATATGAAGTGCAGTTAGAAGAAAGGAAGAAGGATGAACGATACACCGTTCAAAGAAGAAAGAACTCGCCTTCCATGCATCTTCCGACACGGACAATGATGACGAAGAGGAGATGGCAATGCTCTCAAAGAAGTTCAGGAAATTTCTTAAGCAAGGTAAATTCAAGTGTTTTAATTGTGATAAACCAGGACATACGAAGATGGATTGCCCTTTGTTCAAGAAGAAAGATAAGTACAAGAGTAAGAAGTTCAGAAAGAAGAAGAACTACGAAGCATCTTCAGAATATAGTGATTCCTCATCTTCTGATGAAGAAGAATCCACTGAACATGTTAACTTATGTTACATGGCCATAGAAGATGAAGAGGTATCGTTTTCTGATCTCTCTGATGCATTTAATGAGTTATTTATGAATCTGAAAAATGAAAAACTGAAAAACAGATTTTTGTTAAAAGAAAATGAGAAACTTTTACAGGAAAATTCTGTTTATGCATTACAATGTTCTTCTATAAATTCTCAACAAGATGAAACTGAAAATGTCATATCATTCTTGAAAACTGAAAATGAGAAGTTTATAAAAGAAAACATTTTTCTGAAAATGGAAACTAAGTCTTTGAATGAAAGGATTTCTATATTGGATAAAGACATGTTAGTTTTCAAAAAGAAATATGAAGATCTTATGCAAAATGTGACTAAGTTTAATAAAGGAAAAGAAAAATTAAATGATCTATTATCTTTTCAGAATTTGTCACATGATAATCATGGTATTGGATTTATTGCAAAATCTTCATGTTATAATAATCCATATAGTTCTTTTGTAAAAAGAAAGCCTAAGAAAAGTAAGTTTATATGGATTCCTAAAAATTTAAGTTTTCATGATAAAAATACATATATTGCTTCATACATGCATGATATATGTGATTCTTGCAATTATGTATATACTAACAGGTGGAAACCAAATTCTAAATGGATTTGGAGTCCTAAAGGTTAGATATGATCTTTTATATTTGGTACCAACTAACGTTTATCTTGCAGGTACCATATAAAAAATTGATAAAGATCAACTATGTATATATGTACTAATATATTTGTTGCAGGGGAAGAACAAAATATTTCTCTATCTGTTATAACCCATTTCTGCAGGGGGAGGAAAAGATAACATATTTTCTGCAGGGGGAGGACTTGTGCACACAAAGCGTCGTCATCAAAAAGGGGAGAATGTTGGAACTTATTTCGATGAAGACGTTTGTGAAGATCAAATTCATTTGGAGCTCTTACACATGACGAATCAAGAGTCCGACATGATCAAGATGTGCCAAGGAGAGTTGATAGAGTGTGGTTTGTAAAGTTGAAATAGCATGTAAAAGCCTTGACACAAACACACACTTCATTGGTCCATTAGTCGACTTGAAGACCATTATAAGTCGACTAACCCATTGACTAGTCGACTTAACCCAAACACAAGTCGACTAACCTGTGTCCTGAATCAGACCCAACTCTCTGTTTGATAATTAGTCGACCAACAGTAAACCAAGTCGACTAATATCATTTTGTAGTCGACTTATAGAATTCCCCTAGTCGACTAATCCTTGGTCAAGTCGACTTGAAGGTAGTTGCAGTCGACTTGAAGTAGTTAACCAGAAACCTGTAAGTCAACAGACACTTCCCTAGTCGACTACTAGCTAAACCTAGTCGACTAATAGAAGGAAATTTGCCATGTCTAGTCGACTAACTCTATGGGCAAGTCGACTATAGGCAGTTTCTGACTGTTGGACAGTTTCTATTATCTGGTCTTTTGTGCAACTGTTTTCAACGTTCCTTTGATTCAAATTGCACCTATTAACTCCCTAACTAACCCTAGTCTTCAGCTATAAATAGAAAAGTTATTGCAAAGGCCATTTACCAAAAGTTTTTTATCAGTTTTCCAAAGCCAAAATCTGAAAAACCTGAAAACTGTTTTTCCCACTTCAGTTCTTCACCAAAAGACATTTCCATTGTGAAGATTCTCTGAAGTTTTTGTTTCCTATACTGTACCTTGTCCACATACACATTCAGTATCAAGGCTATAGGAAAAGAGTTGTAATTCTCAAAGTGTTCATTGTACACGGGAGGCTTCTTGGTTGAAGAGGCAAGTTGTACAAGGTGACCATTGTACACGGGAGGCTTCTTGGTTGTAGAGGCAGTTGTACAAAGGTAAAAGGTGTTCTCTTGGTGGAAGAGAAGGTGTACACATTTGGCGAAGGGGATTCGACAAGTGGTGTACATGTTGTATTGATTTTGGGTGGCAAGATCAAGGTTAAAGGAAAATCTCAAGCGGGTGGCTTGGGGACTGGATGTAGGTCACAAGGACCGAACCAGGATAAATCTCTTTGTTTGCGTTTGTCAATTTCTGAGATTTGTTTTCCTTTACATGCAAGTTATTTATTTTGTTTATTTACTTAACGCTAATCCTTCTAGTTTTAGATTTGTGTTGACTTGAGTTATTTCAGATCTATAGTTGGCTACAAGAGATAATTCCGCAATTAGTCCTTATCTCAACGATCCAACAGTTAGTAGTTAGATTGCCATGAGAAGAAGAAAAACTTAGCCAGGCATCATGTAGAAGATGGAGAAGATTACATCGGAGAAGAAAGGAGGCACCTTTACATAGATTGTCACCATCTATTACATCAATCCCTCTCTATCTCTCTCAGCCCTACTACAAGAGCTAAAAAGAAAAGAAAATATAAAAGAAATGAAATGAAGAACACCTACCTACACTACACAAAAACACAAAAACTTCTCCTAAAAATCAAAAACTGCTCGCGCTTTGGCCCTATGCAGGGGTATTTATAGGCATAGGAAGTCTCTGGAAGACGAGACGGGGCCACGCGTCGAAAATCGACTCGTGGCCCCACCATTGGGCCGCGGATCCGCAGCTTTTGCCACGGATCCGCGACAAAACCAGGGAATCACTTCCCTGATTTTGGCGAGGATCTTCCTCTGGCTTCTAGGGTCTTCTTGGTATAGTCTTTTTCTGGTAATTTCGCCCGAATATTCGTCTGACGTGCGCAGGAGTCTAGGTTCGACGTATCTTCTAGATGATCCCTTGCTTGGCCTCCAAGTAATGCAGATTTAATTATCCTAAAAGGGGTTTAATTAAGCTCTTATTACTCCTTTGCCCTTAAACCTTAGATTTACCTGCAAGAGAGATCAAAACACGGTTTAGACCGATATTTTATTCATAAGTCGGTGGGGAAATGCGATACAATAATGCAGAATTGTAGACTATTCACACCCACACACTTATCTTTTGCTCGTCCTGAGCAAAACAAGAAAAGAAAAACTATACTATATATTTTATTACACCACTTTTGCAGGTGACGCGATTGCACTGAGCGTGTACAACAAGCCGTTAAACCTCTAGGTTACCCTTAGAGGAGGAGTTTTGTCTCCTGAGGGTTTTCAGCGGATTGTACCCACAAAATCCTTAAAGAAAGAAGACAAATGTTAGTATTTTGAAAACACATTTTGAAAGAGAGACAAGTTTTCAAAATATTTTTATAAAAATATAAGCGATCTAAGGTCATAAGTCCACCAAAAATCATTCTTTCTTAAACTTAGTCTCTATGCAAGATCTTGTCTTCAATTAAGGTAAGAATTCAAAATTGGATTGAATATTTTATCTTTCATAAAACCTACATAATATGTACTTTGTGATAGTGAAGATTTCTGGGATTTCAACTCTAACCATCAAGCCATTTATTTTTATGTATATTTTTTCTTTTTCTTCTTTTTTTTTCCTTAGTTTTCTTAGGCTTTCTAGTTCACCCATGTAGCAAGCCTATAACCGATGACTCCCAGACCAGACGGTTTTAAGGCACCAGATGAGAAAACATCCCTCGGGTTTAAGGACTCGAGTAAACAAGGCCACAAAATTAAGGGGGATTTATTTGTTTATTTTGACCATCGTTAGGCGTGAATAATCATGCTTCTTGAGGCATAATTATCCAGCTTAATAAGTGATGTTTTATTTATACCATATTTTTTCTCTTTTTAGTTATTTTTGCTTTATGGCTTTTTAGGTCTTTGTTTCCATCCCAAAATTGTGTAAGTGTGAAGTGCAAATTATCTAAGGCAAAAAATTCAAGATAAAATTATCTCCCCAATCTTTTATACTTAACTTATAATTTTAAATAAGATCCATTATTTCAAATAGGTTTAAGATGTCATAATTGAGGTTTCCTTAGTTTTTAAGATCATCTTAATTTTCTTAAAAATAGATCAAAACTTTATCTCTTATTTCAAAAAAATTTTAAAGAAAGAAAAATTCTTATACAAAAGGGAAGATTTCTAAAAGTATCCTAAAAGAAGTGTAAAAGAAAGAAAATCTAAAAATTTTATGTTAGTAAACCCTCCCCCACACTTATCTCATGCATTATTCTCAATGCATCATGATGTATGTATGCATGAAACAAATAGAGAGGGAAGGAAAAATCACCTCAAGGTGATGGTTCCGGTGGTGGTCTGATTGGTCCACGAAATGTGGCCCAATCCAATTTGCGTGGAGACCGGAGAAACCCACCAGAGACCTCATAATACAACCCACTAGAAAGATGTATATATTTATGATTTTTATTAAAAATTTTACCCTCTCTAATTTCCAAATTTTCAAAATAATTTCAGAGTCAAATTTATCAAGACCCTTGTCTCAGAATGGAATGATTGATTTGGACTTAGGAAATACAGGAACTAATACCGACTCAGAAAACAGACTTAAGTCAAGTAAAGGTTCGGGAGTCGAGATTGGTTCAGGAAGTGGATCCAAATCAAGAAGATGAAGCTCAAGTCTACATTCATTTCCCCATGATGGAATGTGACTTTCTAAGGTTGGTGATTTCAGTTTAAGAATGACAGGCACGAGAACCAAAACTGACTCTAAAATGTTACTCAAATTGGGCAACATAACAGGAGTCAATAGTGATTCAGGAATTTGAACTGGATCACAAATTTGAGGATCAAAGTCACATTCCTCATTGAGTTCAATTCCATAAAAATGAGAACTTGCCAATTTATCAATGGGACTTTCAAAAGTATGAAATTGGTCAAGTTCAATATGATTATAAATGATTGGTGATTTAATTTCACAATGAACTGGCATTGGATCCAATACGGACTCGGGAAATGGCCTGAATTCAGGTAAAAACACCTCAGTCAATATTGAATCAGGAAGTGAAATTGAATTACCAAGTGAAAGTTCAGGATCATATTCATGCTCAAGTTCAATTTCAGATAAGGATAACTTGCCAAAATGTTAATGGGATTTGAAGTTTGGTCAAGTTCAGATGGGCGTGCTGAAATTGAATCTTGGTTTCCAAAACAACATGATTCTTTGGCTCTAACAGAATGTTTAGTGACATCAGAAATGGTCAAAGGATGAGAATGGAGAGTTTTGACCATCATATCTATGTCATGATTATGAGCAATTTGAGCTTGAGTCATTATTTCAAGCATCTTTTCATAGTCGATTGGTTCATCGTTTTGTTGTGATTGGGCTTGAAAAGATGAAGATTTGTTTTGAAAATTGTGGTGAAATCGTGAGTCCATCAGATTTGATTGTTGTTCGGACTCACTCAAGAATTCCTTACTCGTTCCCCAGGCAGATGGTTATTCATTATGAGAAGGTGGAACTGAGTAAGACTCTTGAAAATATTGTGGAATTGGAGAGGCCAACATTTTCTGACGTTGTCGCTCGGCCTCTTGTAGGTTGGCTTCTATACTCTTTTCTAGCTCGGATTTTTCTTCAATGGGAGCTCCAAAAAAAGGAGTATAGGAAGCGAAATCGGGGAATGAATATTATGTAAATTGTGGACAAGGTGGACAAGGAGGTTGATAATTTAACTCGGGGGAGGTGAATCCTCATTGACTCTGTGAAGAGTTGAAATTATTTTGGAAATTATAGTTAAAAGAATGAGGGCATGGGTTGTATTGATTCGGATAAGGCCAACCCGGTGTATTTGGTTGGTTCATATTGTAAAAAGCCGGGTTGGAATTATCCGAAACAAATGGGGTCGGTGTGAAATATGAATTCATATTAAGATTGAAAGAATTGTTATTGTTGAATTCCATTTCACAAACAATCACAAACAAAAAAGAAAAATCAAACAACAAACAAAAGAAAGAAAATCAAAACCAAGCCTATATTAAGGTTGACCTAGACCTAGACGACTCCTAACTGGTCGATTACCCAGGAGAGGTTGTTGTATGAATCTGAACACAAGCTAATCGGCCATGTAGGGGTAAAATACGGTGGGAGGTATCCGTGCATAAGCAACGGGCCTTAATTACGCCAAACCACGGTATCTTCAAGGCGTAACCTCTTAATCCCCAACCTTAGACACTGATTTCATAAGAGTAAGATTCAAAACAAGTTCCACCCTCGGTCAATCTCTTAATGAGTCCGAGATGTCCCTAGGGGCCAACGTCTATCAATTTTTATTAGGGCTTGGGTTGTGTGAGTGGGGAGGTGATTTTTGGGCTAAGGAAAGGTGATGAAATCCCCACCTTATCTTGTATTGGGTTATGCCCTTAAGTTCAATTCGTGCAAATGTGCAATATAGATAAGAATACAACACAAAGCGATAAATCACCCACATGTTTGTCCTATGCTATATGCAATGCCATATGTACACCTCAATTCAGATCACAACAACAGAACAAAAATACAATATATTAGAATTGAATTGACACGTGCCTAAATGCAAATGTCTAAACCGTTTTAAAAGCGTCCAAATACCGTATTTTAATTCTTTAATTTATTGTAGTATGTAGGCAATCAAAGCAAGAAAGTAATAATACAGATTCATTAGCTATTACAATGAACACATCCCAGCACAACAAGATACACAATTATCACAACATGGCCGCATTTTCGCGGCACAAGTCGCGTTTGCGCGACAGTTCTTTAGAAGCTGAGTCCCTACTTTCTAGAGCAGGGAGATACAAAGTTAGTGTTTATTCTGCAATATTAAGCACCTGTAAAGATTGTCCTGCACACTAAAACAGAGAAGAAAATGTTAACAAAAACGTGAAGTCAAAACCATTCCCGTTCCCCAGCAATGGCGTAAAAAATTGATCGGGGTGAAACTAGCACTCTTACAACGTGTGTATTATGAAATCGATGTAAAAGCTCGTATGTGCTAATGTTCCCTCGATACTTCCGTTACAGCATTGGCTCAACGGGTCGAATCCACAGGGACGGGAGGCGATAAAAGCATTAACAGTCTCTATTCACGTCGTTTGTTAACAGTTCTTCTTTGTTAAAGAATTACAAAAGGAAAAGAAAAGAAAGAAAAGGAAAACAAGCATGTGGTAGTTGGAGAAGGCGATGAAAATGGCGAAGAAAATAAAAGAGAAGTGATTTGGAAAACAAATAGAAAAGAAGATGAAGCTTATGGTAGAGAAGATGAAACAAGGGTTAAACAAAGAAGATGGTGAAAACACGATGAAAAGATAAAAGAAGTATTTTGAAATAGACTTTTAGAACAAGATAAAATAAAACTCATGGCTACTAACTACCAATTGCTCCACTAACCATGCTAACCTCTTAGTGATAGTTGCCTCACATGGATCCTTAGCAATCACTAATCCTTGGCTTCAAGAGATGATACAGAGCATGACCCATAAGATTGATCTTCTACATTCAAACAACACATCCATACCACTAACAGGTTGCAAGCTACTTGTTAAATCATCAAAACCGGTTAGAGGTGAGCATGAAATAAAGAAGAGATTGCAAGTTAGCAAGTTAGTGGGTTAGGTGTTAGAAATGTTAGAATGTTAGAATCCATCATCATGAGCCATCAATGGCTCTTGCAAGAGCAAGGCCTTGTGAGGCTATTAGATTCATGTAGATTATCAAGTAAGTGGTTAGATGGTTAGTGGTTAGTAGTTAGATTGCCATGAGAAGAAGAAAAACTTAGCCAAGCATCATGTAGAAGATAGAGAAGATTACATCGGAGAAGAAAGGAGGCACCTTTACATAGATTGTCACCATCTATTACATCAATCCCTCTCTATCTCTCTCTGAATCTCTCAGCCCTACTACAAGAGCTAAAAAGAAAAGAAAATATAAAAGAAATGAAATGAAGAACACCTACCTACACTACACTAAAACACAAAACTTCTCCTAAAAATCAAAAACTGCTTGAGCTTTGGCCCTATGCAGGGGTATTTATAGGCATAGGAAGTCTCTGGAAGACGAGACGGGGCCACGCGTCGAAAATCGACGCGTGGCCCCACCATTGGGCCGCGGATCCGCGGCTTTTGCCACGGATCCGCAGCAAAACCAGGGAATCACTTCCCTGGTTTTGGCGAGGATCTTCCTCTGGCTTCCAGGGTCTTCTTGGTATATCCTTTTTCTGGTAATTTCACCCCAATATTCATCTGACGTGCGCAGGAGTCTAGGTTCGACGTATTTTCTAGATGATCCCTTGCTTGGCCTCCAAGTAATGCGGATTTAATTACCTTAAAAGGGGTTTAATTAAGCTCTTATTACTCCTTTACTCTTATACTCTAGATTTACCTGCAAGAGAGACCAAAACACGGTTTAGACTGACATTTTATTCATAAATCGGCGGGGAAATGCGACACAATAATGCAGAATTGTAGACTAATCATGTTATTTTGTAACTCAGGTTGTATGCACTTAGATTACGGTGACAAGAAATAAATGTATATAGATGAGGGTTTCCTTGTTTGGATAATTCCTTCGATGTACTAGTCTCATGAAGCCGTGACTTAAGCTTATGCAATTGATTTTACTCGTAATCGATTTTATTCAGTTTTATCAGTTTTTATCAGTTTTATGTTAGTTTAGGAGATATCTGGTGTTGCCTTGTCTACTTTATTCATCGCCTCGTTACGTGCTCTTATCATCTTATATCATATATGTTCCCAGCTTAATATCGATTACTGTCGTTCTACTTGTTCCTGCATGCTAGTGCTCACGACACGATTTTTAATGTATATTTATGACTTAGATTTATCGATACATATGTGCTTATCTCAGAATGCCATCTGGCTTTCGCATCACCACTTGTCGGGGAGTTCTGACTCCTCTGGATGCTCATGTCCAAGTTTTAGAGCTTGGAGCGTATGGATTCTCTCAGTTGCTGATCAGAGTGGCGCAGCGGTAGCGTGGCAACCCAGTAGACCGTCCAGAACCCCATTCTTCCAGGCCCCCCAGCTCGGCTCTAGAGTTTTCCTGATATGACTCTGAATCTCCATTTGTACTGTTCATACTTGTACGTCTTTTTTTATTCTCACAATTACGCCATATTGGTGATGTAATATTCTTGTAATATTTGTCACATCTGGTGATAACTTTGTAATTATACTCATATGTTGGAATGTATAATGCACCATGTGCTTCCATACTCTGATTCTTGCCTATACTGATACTTAGCATATATACGTGAAGGTATTTTTGCCCTGCGTATATACGTCGCAGTAACGTCTCCGTACCCGCCAGATCGGGGCATTACATTTATATTTTATCCTATAGGGTTTTGTAAGAGAGTTTTTCAAGAGAGAGTTTGTGGTCTTTTGATCACCTAGAGATTGCTTCATTATTGTGACGCTACCTCTGGACTAGAGAAGTGTACTGGGGAGTTGTGTACTCCATGTGGTTGTAATCCTTTGGTAGAAGGTTCTATAGTGGATTGGGAAATACTTCACGGTGGTGAAGGCGGAGACGTAGAGCAGTGGCTCGAACCTCAAAATAAATCTTCTTGTTTGCGATTGCTTTCTTGTCTCTACTTATTTGTTTTTTATTCATTCATTATTGTTAATCTATACTGTTCACAACAAGATAGCAATTACGTACCTCAAACTCTTATCTAGAGGAATCACGAGGAGAAGTTCAGAGCCCTTCACGAGGAATTCGGCTTCAAGTCTTGTTTAGAGTCATCGTTTGCATCTTCTCATCTCATATTGCATTGAATTTCTTAATTGATTTGTAATACACCTATTCACCCCCCTCTAGGTGTAATTTCAAAGGTAATCTGGTACAATAAACTATAAGTTCAATTAGTCAATAACTAGCTCTCTCGTTCTATCAATTAACTCTGATCCTCAAAGTCATCGACATATCACCCTCTAATTTTGGTACCCATTTTCTTTTGGGTCCTTGAGGGTTAGCATTGTAAGAAACTCATACATTCTTATTATTAGCAAAATTTGAAGAATTTATTCTATCATAACAAAATCTTGCTAAATGGCCTTTGCGGCCGTAATGTGTACACTTGTACACTCTACTATGCACATGTGTATGAGTGTGATCGTGGCGTGCAAAGTGTGCATATGCATGATGTGGGTGTTGTGCATGAACATGGGGAACTTGTTTGTTTTGAAACAAGGATTCCAATCTTTTATGGTTAAATGCACAGTTGCTCAAAGTTGAGCTTAAACTATCAAATCTATTTTTCAAAATTTAACTTCATTTTTATCAATGGTTGTGACATGAAGAGCATGATCAATAGTCTTTTTCTTTTTAGAAACATTTACTTTTTCTTTTTAAACATTTTTTCTTTTTAAAGAAGTATTTTCTTCACAAAGATCATTTAGCTTAGAGGACAAGGAAATATTCTCATTTTTCAAAACTTCATTTTCTTTTGAAATGCATGCAACTTTATTTTGAAATGAATTTTTTTCTACCAAAATGGAATCATATTTATTTGTCAATTTCTTATGATCCTTTTTAAGCATGTCATATTTTTCTAGAAGTTGTTGATAAAAAGAAGCAAGTTCATTATATGACATTTTCACATCTTCATCTACCTCGGATTCGGTAGTTACCTCAAGGGGTTATCCCTTTGGACCATATAGCACACGTTGGAAGCGTTACTTCCAATATCCGAATCGCTCCCCACATAATATTGTTCTTTTTCGCCAAGGGAGAGTATGGTATTCCAAACTACAAAACCGAGTCAATGTTAGCAACTCTACATAAATAATCATTATTTAGGGTACTCTTCAAAGCATGAATGGCTTTTGAGTTAGCCTCAATATACTTGCTATTGTTAACATATGAATCTTTAATAGTAGCAAGATAAACATGAATGCCTAGGCCTTTGAGGTATAAAGACATCTTAACCTTCCAAGTTTGGATGTTTATAATGTCAAAGGTGGGAGGTGACATGAAATCCATGGTGTGTGTACAAATATTGTGATTAGCTATAAAAGAGGATCTTTAACTCTAGCTTGTTAGACCCAAATCAAGAGCACTTGGCTCTGATACCAATTGTAAGTCACCTAGAGGGGGGGTGAATAGGTGATGAGCTAATCTAATGGTCAATTAATGCGGAATTAAAATTTCTTAAACTAAACACCAAGTATAACACAAGAGTGTAGCTGAATTCCCCGTGAAGGGCTCTGGACTAACTCCTCAAGATTCCTCTAAATAAGAGTTGAGGTGCCGCGTTGGCTCTCTTGGTTGAATACAAGTGTTAGCAAACAATCTCCAAGCATATAACAATTAAACACACAATATATCAAGCATATAAAGATAAAGACAATATTAGCATGCAAGATATAAAGACAAGTAAGAGATAGAGAGAGAGCAATCGCAAACACGGGAGATTTGTTTTGAGATTCGAGCACACTTGCTCTACGTCCCCGCCTTCAACACTATGAAGGATTTTCACTAAAATCGATCTCACCAGATCTATAGGTGCCGCAACACCTACAAGGAGTTCCTACTAGAACTCTTAGACTCTCAAGTCCCGAACACACCGCAAGCCCACAAGCTCGCTGAGGTTGCACCTCAAACACCGAGTTCTCACTAGAACTCGAAACACCGCGAACACACAAGTCTGCCTCCTTAAAACACAAGATGAAGTCTTTGGCGATCACAACACTTTGATCACCTAAAAACAATCTCACAATAACACTCCTATAGGATGAATATATCAATGGATAGCTCAAGTGTTTGTGAGAAAAATAAGGATGGAATCTGTGGAGGAAAACACAAGAAACCACTTTTCAAAATACTCTTGATAAACACTCTTTTGATTTGAAAATGTAGCTCTAAAACATGTGGATATAACCACTAAAATGGGTATGCAAGACTAGCCCAAACTCTTCTCAAAATTTTAGCTAAAACAGCCCCAAAAGCCCCATTTTATAGGGCTGTCCAAAAACTAGCCGTTACAGCCAGGATGACCTGTCCGTCGACCGCCCGGTCGATCGGCCAACGGTCAGAAATCTGACCGTCGTACCAGCGGTCGACCGGCCGGTCGACCGTGGCAAGGATACAGAGAGCTAGGCTCTCTGCCGGTCGATCGCCCGGTCGACCGGGGCTATTTCCAGAGAGCAAACACTCTGGTAGTCGACCGTGCGATCGACCGGCCCATCTTGTGCACGTCTGTGCACGTCGGTCGACCGCCAGAGCCTGGCAAGCCTTTTTCAGGATTTAAAATTTGGGTTATTTATTTTTAATTAAATCCCATAAATTCACAAAAAATCTACAAAAATAGGTTCAATGTTATACTTTGATAAACGAACATATTTGAGTAAAATCAAGACATGTTACAAATAATTTGAACTATTTTTGTAACTTATAAATTTTGGCTAAAAACAAAATCTGTATTTTTTCCAAAATAGATTTTTCCAAAATTCTCCAAATATAAAAACAAGATATTTTAAACATTTATAAAGCATAGAGTGTATGGATATGATCCACTACACATACATGATGAAATATCTATATTTTTGACATTTAGGACTAAATATGATTTTGGTTAAAGACATGTATACTTTGAATTCAAAAAATCAGACCGGTATTTTCCAAAATGAAAACTCTTTTGTATTTTTCCAAATAAAAATTCTTTTATGAAAACACATATAAATCAAGAGTGTGTGTGTATATGATATACTTGAGCAATCCACCAACTATTCTATCCTTTACATTTTATCTAAAAACAAAATCTTAAAAAACAAACCTAGACTCAAGTCTTGATCTTGAAGGTCTTCACTTGATGTCTTCTCATCTTCTTGACTTGGTACAAACTTAATCCAAAGAGCTAGACTCCTCTTGAGTACTTGATGTGGTCTTGATGTATAGGCTCTTGAATCAAACCGTGCTAGCTCCAAAACTTGACTTTAAATCTTTTGTTGAAGCTACACACCAACTAAGATCTTGATCACAAATCTGATACTAA
The DNA here is from genome assembly GCA_038442645.1 of Agave tequilana. Classification (NCBI taxonomy): domain Eukaryota; kingdom Viridiplantae; phylum Streptophyta; class Magnoliopsida; order Asparagales; family Asparagaceae; genus Agave; species Agave tequilana. Next base: position 128,897 of record JAVJIF010033454.1, read on the forward strand.
ATAAACACAAGATCATTAGTACTATAACTACATGAGTTGATCATCATCAAAACTAGAGTGATGGGCCTTTAGGCCAACAGACTTGACCCTTCCTATTAGTCGACTTGACCCTTCTTGTAGTCAACTAATACCTTGTCTAGTCGGCTTATAAAAATCCTATAGTCGACTAAGTATTGTCCTGAAAAGATATCAACTTTCTGTTTAGCAGTATTAGTCGACTTATCAATATTACTAGTCGACTAATACAAGTTATAATCGACTTATAAATTCTGCTAGTTGACTAATTCCAGTTTCTAGAGACTTACATATCTGTATCAGTTTTTATGTAGTCGACTTACTCCTTTGATTAGTCGATTAACCTTGTCAAAATACCTATACTAGTCAACTAACCCCCGACCCCTAGTCGACTTATAGCAGTTTATAGCTGTTGTATAGTTATTGATTTTTGGTATTTTATCCAACGTTTTAATATTTAAATTTGTCAAATTTATCCTGATAACTACCCTAACTGACCATAGATTTAACCTATAAATAGGGATGTTGTCCTAGGCTAAATCACCATTTCATATCAATAGTTTTCTGCCCAAAAACTCTTTTCAAAAATCTATTTTTCTAAAAACTGTTTCTACTTTCTATTCTTCACACAAATTCCAATCCTTTAGTGAAGAATTCTGAGAGTCCACCTATAAGAGTCCTTATTCACGATCACATATAGATTCAAGACTTATAGGATTGATTGTAATCACTCAAAGAGAAAGATTACACAAGAGCGTCGTCGGGTTGAAGAGAAGTTGTAAAAGGTGTTGTTGTCTTCTTGGTGTAGATGAGCTGTACACATTTGGCAAAGGGGATTTGTCAAGTGGTATACAAGGTGTTGGGTTTTGGGTGTACAAAATAAAGGATAAGGAAAATCTCAAGCGGGTTACTTGAGGACTGGATGTAGGTCAAATGGACCGAATCAAGATAAAATGTCTTGGGTTTGCGTTTGCACTTTCTGAGATTTATTTCCTTTCTTGTAAGTTATTTTATTTAACACTAATATCTTTGTTTGAGTGTTAACATAATTTTTAGATCCTACAATTGGTATTAGAGCCCTGCATACTCAGTCAACACTTTACAAGGATGACAACAGAGTTTCCTTCATCACAATTCAGAGAAGGACATTCTACACAACGTCCACCACTATTTGATGGATCAAACGACAACTACTGAAAGTGTAGAATGAAGATTTACTTGCAATTGCTCAACTATGAACTATGGAATATAGTAGAAACAGTGTACACCAAACCGACTATCAATTATAACGCCTGGAGTGAAGAACAAAAGAAATTAGCAAATCTTGATGCCAAAGCAATGAACGCGCTTTTCTGTGCCTTGAACAAAGAAGAATTCAATCACGTGTCAACGGCCAATCTGCAAATCAAATATTGCAAACTCTACATGTAACACATGAAGGCACAAATAAGGTTAAAGAATCTAAATTTCTATTCTTGTCCACAGGTTTGAACTCTTCAAAATGAAGGAAAATGAAACCATCTCAGAAATGGTTACAAGATTCACCGACATTACAAATTCCTTAGTAGCCCTTGGAAAGGAAGACACTCAAGTCGAAAGGGTGAGAAAGGTTCTTCGTGCACTCACACCAAATTGGGAGAAGAAGACTGTTGCAGTTGAAGAAGTAAATGATCTCTCAATTATGTTATTAGAAAACCTTATTGATAATTTAATGGCATATGAAGTACAACTGAAGACAGGAAGAATGATGATGTTCAACTTCAATCAAAGAAGAAAGTACTTGTCTTCCATACATACTCAGACATGTACAGATGATGATGAAGAGGAGATGGCAATGCTCTCAAGAAAAATTAGAAAATTCTTGAAGCAAGGTATGTTTAATCCTATATATTTTAATTGTAATAAAACAGGTTATATGAAGAAGGATTGCCTATTGTTCAAAAACAAAAGGAAATTCAAGAGAAAAAAGTACAAAAAGAAGAAAGATTATCAAGCATGATGGGAGAATAGTGATTCATCTTCCTCAGATGAAGAAGAAGCCACTGAACATGCAAACATTTGCTTTATGGCCCAAGAAGAAGATGAGATACAATATACTAAACTCTTAGATGCATTTCATGAGTTATATAATGATCTTATGAATGAAAAGATAAAAATAAAGTTTTATCAAAGGAAATTGAAAGACTTCACAAAGAAAATGAACTTCATATTTTTAAGTTGTAATTCTTAAATTCTCAAAAAGATGAATTTGAAAAAGTTATATCTTCATTGAAAAAGGATAATGAAAATTTCTTAAAAGAAAATCTTTTACTTAAAAGAGAAACTTTGCCTTTAAATAAAAGAATTTCTGTGTTAGATGAAGACATAACAAGTTTTAAGATAAATATGAAGAACTTTTGAATAAAGTGACAAAATTTAATAAAGGAAAAGAAAATATAAATGATATATTGTCATTTCAAAAGATTTCATATAATCATTTTGGACTTAATTTTTCAAAAGATAAGCATATTGGTGTTTGTTATTCAAAAAATAATGTTGAAAGAACTACACATATCTACAAAAAGAATAATGATAATTCTTTTAAGAAGACAATGAAGCCAAAGTTTAAATATATTTAGATTCCTAAAAATCTAAATAATATGGACAAAAATGCTTATATTACATCACATGTACAAGATATATGTAATTCATGCAATTATGTTTATACTAACAGATGGAAACCAAATTCAAATTAGGTTTGGATTCCTAAAGGTTAATATTTTGATCATGTTATGATTGGTGCCATTAACAATATTTTATCTTATGCATACCATATAAAGAAAAGAGAATACTTGATGATATAAGTTATTTCTAACACTTTTAAATATATCATATATATGCTATGATGCAGGGGAGAACACTTATTATCTATATCTGTTATAACCCATTTTATGCAGGGAGAGAACACATATTTGTGATAACATCTTCTCTGCAGGGGGAGTTTCTCTATAGGGGGAGCTTGTGCATACACATTGTCATCATCAAAAAGGGGGAGAATGTTGGAACTTATTTTGATGATAACAAATATAATTTGTACTATTTTTTTGTATTTTTTAGATATTTGTTAAAAGCCTTAGTCACACACAAAATAGTCCTATTAGTAGACTTGACCCTTCCTATTAGTCGACTTGACCCTTCCTATTAGTCGACTTGACCCTTCTTGTAGTCGACTAAAATACCTTGTCTAATCGACTTATAAAAATCCTATAGTCGACTAAGTATTGTCCTGAAAAGATATCAACTTTCTGTTTAGCAACATTAGTCGACTTATCAATATTACTAGTCGACTAATACAAGTTATAGTCAACTTATAAATTCTGCTCGTCGACTAATTTCAGTTTTCAGAGACTTACATATCTGTATCAGTTTTTATGTAGTCGACTTACTCCTTTGATTAGTCTACTAACCCAGTCAAAATTTCCTATACTAGTCGACTAACCCCCAACTCCTAGTCGACTTATAGCAGTTTACAACTGTTGTACAATTATTAATTTTTGATATTTTATTCAACGTTTTAATATTTCAAATTTATTCTGATAACTACCTTAACTGACCATAGATTTCACCTATAAATAGGGATGTTGTCCTAGGCTAAATCACCAACTCATATCAATAGTTTTCTGCCCAAAAAACTCTGTTCAAAAATTTATTTTTTAGAAAACTGTTTCTACTTTCTATTCTTCACACAAATTCCAATCCTTTAATGAAGAATTTTGAGAGTCCACCTATAAGAGTTCTTATTCACGATCACATACAGATTCAAGGCTTATAGGATTAATTGTAATCACTCAAAGAGAAAGATTGTACAAGAGTGTCTTCGGGTTGAAGAGAAGTTGTGCAAGGTGTTGTCATCTTGGTGTAGAAGAGTTGTATACATTTGGCAAAGGGGATTTGTCAAGTGGTGTTTGCCAAATGTGTGCAAGGTGTTGGATTTTGGTGTACAAAATAAAGGATAAGGAATATCTCAAGCGGGCTGCTTGGGGACAGGATGTAGATCAAGAGGACTGGACCAGAATAAAATCTCTTGTGTTTGCGTTTGCACTTTCTGAGATTTATTTCCTTTCTTGGAAGTTATTTTATTTAACGCTAATATCTTTGTTTGAGTGTTGAAGTAATTTTTAGATCCTACATATGATCGGTAAATTAATCTGAAATACTCACAACTCATAATCTAACACTCGTCAATCATATCTAAATACTGAGCAAGATCCGATAACAGAATATAAGTTCCCGATCAACCCTAACTTTAAATAATGCTATATGCAAATCCATTCAATCTCACGATCAATCCAGTTATATCCTTAAATTTATTACTACCAAGTCTGAACCATAAACAGTTACGCATGAAATGACATAAGTCTAATATCTCAACACCAAGATACAAAGTCTATATACATCTGATTCTCAATATCAATAAGGTAACATCAAAAACTTCCAAGTAACTCTAAATACCACTAAATATGTAAGAAACTGATACCTGACAATTTAACCCTCATCGACTCTCCAATCAATCAACAAGTAATTATTTTACAAGTTCCAATTCACCAAATAATTGTCCGATAAATATTACACATGAGTTATACTATCTGTCCTTAAATACCCAAATGAATACTTGACTGAACTATCACCAAATAAAGGAATATCAAGTCTGATAACTATTTAAATTAAATATAAATCTTCAACCACAATCACAAACTAATCCAACCCAAGATCAATATAGTATGTAGTCAGACATTCATCTCAAATAGATCCAAACTGAGTAATGTCTAGACATGAAGTGATATAGAATAACTAACATCTTGGTGAATCAGTACTAAGTCTATGTACATTTTAACATCATGATTACCTCTAATAAATTATCTGATAAAATACTCCATATAATGCATGTCGTCTATCCTCAAATATGAATTAGGCTAGCTAACCAGTGAATCAAAACGAGTAGTAGTCTAAGATATAATACTACTATGGTCTAAGCTAACAACGATGAATTTCTATCAGATGAAATGACACTGATAATCACTTAGATTAACTATATAAATAAGGTGAATACTCACTGGTGTCTCATGAAGGAATACAAGCAAACATATTGGTAAAATGAAGCAGATGGTCACATGAAATAAAACAAGTAACACATACACACACGCGCACACGCACACACACACTACTGACAATGGTAAACAAGGAAATGATATAAGAGCAAACACTCACATGAAATGATGAGGTTTAGGAACCGAATCGCCATCTGGTCTTCACTGCACGAACCGATACGGACTCCAGATCATCCCTTGGGTTGAATCGCCAGTGTATCAGGTCCATAGTGAACACGAATCTATATCGGGTTCAGGTTTCCTGTTACCAGTTTAGATTACATGAATGAGTCCGCATCGCTATACCATGCAACCAAACACACACAATGATATACAAACACATACGTTCACATACACACTATAAATTATCTAAAATTCACTGAAGACAAGTCATGAGATAATAGAGTTCATACTTCAGACGCGAAGCTAATAAAAGCCACTCATACAATGCCTAGTGATTAGTCTCTAATTTTGCATAATTTTCATCACATTCTCATATTTATTTAATAATAAATTCTGCTAATAATACCTTGCTTTCTTGATTCTAGGTCCATGGTGTGTAATGAAGAAGAAGACCCTAAATCACCAATTAATTGGTGATTAAAGGCCTATTAAAGATAGCCATTGACCTAGAGAGCTGATTCTGTAAAAACCAGGGGCTGTAAAGACGAAATCGGGCACAAGGCCTGACAGGGGATAGACGTGACCGCGCGCGCGCGGCCCTAGTATGGCCGCGGCCCCGGCCGCGTTTTGGGCCAGGGCCTGTCCCCTAGCCCTCCTCTTCCCTGGTGGCTATAAATACCCCCTGGGTTCCAGAGAAAGGAGATATGCAGAGTTTTTAGGGTAGTTTCCATTTCTATGTTATAGTTTAGTTTAGGTTAGGTTAGTTCTTCTTCCTCTTTGTATTTTCCATTTTGTAGATCTTGTAATAGGGAGAGAGAGTGGTTCATGCTTGGAATGCAAGAGTGCTTGTAATAGAAGGTGACAATCTATGGAAGGTGCTCTCTTTACCTCTCTATATTTTTTTCTCTCTAATCTCTTTTACATGTGTAGCTAATTTTTTCTCTCATGGCACTAACTACTAACCACAAACTATTTTAACTTCTTTTATGATAATCCACATGAATCTAATAGTCTCTATTTGGCCTTGCTCTTGCAAGAGCCATTGATGGCTCATGATGATGGATCTAACTCTAGCTTCCTAACCACTAACAAGCTAACATTACTTTATTCCATGCTTACTTTTAGTTTTGATGATTTAAGTGTAGCTTGAACTTGCTTTGTAGAGTTGGGTTGTGATGAGTTACAAATGGGTCATGCTTTGAATAGCTCTTGAACTAAGGACTAATGATGGCCAATGATATATGTGAGGCAACTATCACTAAGAGGTTAGCATATTGGTGGAGTCTTTAGTAGTTAGTAGCCATGCGTTTTCTTTTTCTTTCACTTTATTTTAGATATAAATAAAACAACAAAAATCATTCTTTTCTATGTTTCTCACTTCTTTGTTTTCACCGTACACTTCTTTTTCCATTCTTTCTTTTCTTTTCTTTTGATTCTTTAAAACTTTGAAGAACTTTTTAACAAACACGTGAATCAACCGGTAAAGCTTCTATCACCTCCCGTCCTTATGGATTCGACCTGTATAGCCACTTCACTATTACGGAAGAATCGCAAAAGCAGTAACATCAACCCACACTTCCTTCTCTTATTTTAGTACTTGTTTTTTGCACATCAAATTTTGGCGCTGTTGCCGGGGATGGGAACGGTTTGATTTCACGCTTTTGTTAACTTTTCTTCTTTGTTTTTTTGGTGTGCAGGTTAAAGTTTTAGCGTTGCAGAAGTTCACACTTGCTCAAGTGTGTTGGTTAAATTCTTGTACATTTTTATATTCTGCTGCTAATTTTTTTTATATTACCTGTACACTGTAAATAATCTTAAGAATTAAAATACGGTAATTGGATGCTTTAAAATGGTTTAGACATTTGCATCTAGGCACGTGCCAATTTTCATACTGTATTTTATTCTTATGTTGCTGTGATATTGATAGGAGGTGTACATATGGCATTGCATATAGTATAGGACAAACACTTTAGTGATTACTCGCTTTTTTGTGTTCATGCTTATCTATATTGCACACTTGCACAAATTTAACTTAAGGGCAAAACCCAATACAAGTTAAGGTGGGGAAGTCATTACCCTCCCTTAGCCCAAAAATCACCTCCCCACTCACACAACCCAAGCCTTAATAAAAATTGCTAGACGTTGACCCTAGGGACATCTCAGACTCATTTAGGAGATTGACCTAAGGGAAAGTTGTTAGAAGTTGACTCTTGTCAAATTGGTGTCTAAGGTTGGGGATTGAGAGGCGAAACCTCGAAGAACAGTGGTTTGACATAATTAGGCCCGTTGCTCCGGCACGGATACCTCCCACTGATCTTGCCCTACCAGGCCGATTAACTCGTGGTCAGCGTCCTACAATAAACCCACCGTGACAGTCTAACCAGTTAGGAGTCGTCTACGCCTAAGTCAACCCTAGCATAGGCTTGTTTTCTTTTTCTTTTTCTTTATTTGTTTGTTTGCTTGTTTGTTTGTTTTCTTTTTTGTATACTGTGATATGAATTTTAACAACAATAATTCTTTCAATCATAATATGAATCCATATTTCACTCTGACCTCATTTGACTCGGATAATTCCAACCCGGCCATGTACAATATGAACCAACCATATATGTCAAGTTGGGATTATTCGACTCAATATGACCCATATCCTCAATCTTATGACTATAATTTTCAACATAATTTTAACTCTTCATAGAGTCAATGGGGATTCACCTCCCCTGAGTCAAACTTTCAACCGCCTTGTCCACAATTTTCACAAAGTTCATTCCCCAATTTTGGTTCATATAATCCTTTTCCTGTTCCACCACCCGAAGAAAAATCTGATTTGGAAAGGAGTATAGAAGAGTCCCTACAACAAATGCAAATTTTGCTCAATTCACAATCCTTCCCACATCAAACTCCACATACTCCTTTCCTAGAGCATCCAATTGAAGAAGAATCTGAGTTAGAAAAGCGTTTGGAAGTCCTTTGTGATAAAATACAAAACATGTTGGACTCATCATCTCAACCACATTTTCAAGAGTCCTACTCATCTCTTCCAGTATCACCTATTTAAAATGAACAACCATCAATACTGGACTTAAGTATAGAACCCTTGCGTGAGTCCGAGCAGCAATCAAAAAATCCAATGGACTCACGATTTCACCATAATTTTCAAAATCGACTTCCATACTCATCTTTTCACGAAGAACCAATTGCAAAGAGTATGGAAGACATGATTCCAAGTCCAAATTCTATTACCCGGCCTATTAGTAGGTTAGACTCACTTATGAGCGAATTGATCAATGAGAGCGAGAAAAGTCTTTCTTGTCAACCTTTGACCGATCCTTATATCCCTAACTCTACTGATTGGACCCAAGAATCATGTCATTTTGGGAATCTAGATTCAATTTCAGAAGACACATTTAAACTTGACCATACTCCAACTTATGAAAGTCGCCTGGATATTCTGGCAAGTTATCCCTTTCCTGAAATTGAAATCGAACCTGACAGTGATCCTGAACCTCAAGTTGGCGTTTCCTTTTCACTTTTTGATTCAATAATGATCCCAGTATCTTTATCAGATTTTTTCTCTATTCCAGAGTCAACATTGGATTCTATACCAGTACACCGTGAAATGGAATCACCAATCTCTTATGATCACACTTAATTAATGGGGACAGTGTGTGAACATCAATTCTTTGGTCTGGACCCTATTTTTGAACCAATTTCGACTCTCATTGTTGACCTTCGACTTGATCTGAGTCAACTTTCCGAGTTGGTATCGGTTTTTGTTCCTGTTCCATTTGAGTCCAAATCAATCATCTCTCAAAATCACACATCATTGTTGGACAAGAATGTTGAAGAAAATGACTCAATAATTATTTTTGAAAATTGGAAATTAGATGGGGATAATTTTTTAAATAAGATCATTCATTCAATCAACATTTTATTGGGTCATATTAAAGAGGTCATTGGTGGGTTCCTGCACGATCCACGCTATTTTGATTGGGTAGCAACGCTTGGCCCAATTAGACAACCACCGGAGCCACCCCTTGAGGTAATCTTCCTTCCCTCTCCATTTGTTTCATGTATTTACACATTCACGATGCATTGAGGACCATACATGAGATAAGTGTGGGGGAGGGTTTACTAACATAGTTAGTTTTATATTTTCTTTCTTTTATACTTCTTTTTAAATAAAAAAACTTTTATATAAAAACTTTTCTTTTCCTTTTACAAAACTTTTTGAAACAAGAGAAATAGTTTTTGATTTATTTTTAAGAAAATTAAGATTATCTTATGAATTAGGAAGACCTCAAATTATGAAATTTTAAACTGAGTCAAAATAATAGATCTTGTCTAAATTATAGGATAAGAAAGTAAGGTTGAAAAGATAATTTGATCTTGAATTTTTTGCCTTAGATTTATGCACTCCACACTTACATAATTTTTGGGAATAAAACAAAGATTGAAAATGCCATAAAAAATATATAAAAAAAATTATGTAAATAAAAATCACTTATTGAAGTTGGGTAATTATGCCTCAGGAAGCATGATTATTCATACCTAAAACGGTGGACAAAATTAAAATAATCCCCTTTAGTTTGGTGGCCTTGTTTACTCAAGTCCTTAAGTTCGAGGGATGTTTTCTCATCTATTGCCCTAAGACCATCTGGTTTGGGAGTCACCGGCTAAAGGCTCACTACCCGGGTAAATAAGAAAGCCTAAGAAAACTAAGGGAAGAAAAAAATATAAAAATAATATATAAATGGCATGAAAGTTTGAGTCGATATCCCAAAAATCTTTACAGTTCACAAAATGTTTATTTTTCTAAGAGTTTTATGAAAGATCAAAGAGTCTATTCAATTTTAAATTCTTACATTTAATTTATAACAAGATTTTTTTGCATTATGACTTAGTTTAAGAAAGAACAATTTCTGGTTAACCTATGACCTTGGATCACTTATATTTTTGCAAAAAATATTTCAACACTTTTCTCTATTTTTAAAATGTGTTTTCAAAATACTAACATTTGATTTCTTTCTTTATGGATTTTGTGGGTGTAATCCGCTGAAAACCCTCATGAGACAAAACACCTCCTCTAGGGGAAACTTAGAGGTTTAACGGCTTGTTGCACATGCTCAGTGCAATCGCGTCACCTGCGAAAGTGGTGTAATAATTATTTTAATTTTTTTTGTTTTGCTCGGGACGAGCAAAAAATAAGTGTGGGGGTGTGATTAGTCTCTAATTTTGCATAATTTTTATCACATTCTAATATTTATTTAATAATAAATTCTGCTAATAATACCTTACTTTCTTGATTCTAGGTCCAAGGTGTGTAATGAAGAAGAAGACCCTAAATCACCATTTAATTGGTGATTAAAGGCCTATTAAAGATAGCCATTGACCTAGAGAGTTGATTCTGTAAAAACCAGGGGCTACAAAGACGAAACCGGGCACAGGGCCTAACAGGGGACAGACGGGACCGCGCGGGCTCGAAGCGCCACGCGCGCGGCCCTAGTATGGCCGCGTTTCCCCGGCCTTACGACCGCGGCCCCGGACGCGTTTTGGGCCAGGGCCTGTCCCCTGGCCCCCCTCTTCCCTGGTGGCTATAAATACCTACCTGGGTTCCAGAGAAAGGAGATATGCAGAGTTTTTAGGGTAGTTTTCATTTCCATGTTGTAGTTTAGTTTAGGTTAGGTTAGTTCTTCTTCTTCCTCTTTGTATTTTCCATTTTGTAGATCTTGTAATAGGGAGAGAGAGTGGTTCATGCTTGGAATGCAAGAGTGCTTGTAATAGAAGGTGATAATCTATGAAAGGTGCTCTCTTTACCTCTCTATGTTTTCTTCTCTCTAATCTATTTTACATGTGTAACTAGTCTTTTCTCTCATGGCACTAACTACTGACCACCAACTATTTTAACTTCTATTATGCTAATCCACATGAATCAAATAGCCTCTACTTGGCCTTGCTCTTACAAGAGCCATTGATGGCTCATGATGATGGATCTAACTCTAGCTTCCTAACCACTAATAAGCTAACATTACTTTACTCCATGCTTACTTTTAGTTTTGATGGTTTAAGTGTAGATTGAACTTGCTTTGTAGAGTTGGGTTGTCATGAGTTACATATGAGTCATGCTTTGAATACCTCTTGAACCAAGGACTAGTGATGGCCAATGATACATGTGAGGCAACTATCAATAAGAGATTAGCATGTTGGTGGAGTCATTAGTAGTTAGTAGCCATGGGTTTTCTTTTTCTTTCACTTTATTTTAGATATAAACAAAATAATAAAAATCATTCTTTTCTATGTTTCCCACTTCTTTGTTTTCACCGTACACTTCTCTTTCCATTCTTTCTTTTCTTTTCTTTTGATTCTTTAAAACTTTGAAGAACTTTTTAAGAAACACGTGAATCAACCGATAAAGCTTCTATCGCCTCCCGTCCTTGTGGATTCGACCCGTATAGCCACTTCGCTACTACGGAAGAATCACAAAAGCAGTAACATCAACCCACACTTCCTTCTCTTATTTTAGTACTTGCTTTTTGCAGATCACTTAGATGCAGAGCTCAAAGTTTGCGCCCCAGCGTCCCTCCAATGCCAAGACGCAGGGCTCGAAGCCCGCGTCTCAGCACCACTTCATGCCAAGACATAGAGCTTGAAGCTCGCACCTCAGACACGAAGCTCAAGCCACGCGTCCAACAACACATCGATGAGAAAACACAGAGTTTGAGACTCGTGTTTTAACACTATAGCAGTGCTCAACACGGAGCTCGAGGCCCGCGTCCAGCACCATTTCAATGGCTCAACGCAGAACTCAAACCCGCGTTTCAACTGCAGATGAGCCCCACGCCTCAGTTATAACTACTCCCATTACTGTATCAAGTACTACCATGTAATGAGGAGAGTTAACCCTCCATCATGGAGGATTTTTAGGAAACAGTTTACCCTTAGAACCCCTATAAATAGCTAGAGTTGCTATTGAAGAGGTGTCAGAATTTTAAGCTGAGGAATATTAGCTTTACAAAAGTTCAACTCTTCCACACAAACTTGCAAAGTTCAAGTTTTTCCTAAATCTCTTTGAGATTTTATTGGATAGGAGCTGTGCTACTCCATCAGTGATCCAAAGAGAAAAGTTCTGAAAAAGCTTGATGTTCACCCAGTCGATGAAAATTAAGATTCACTTTTCACTGCTACACAAAGAACTCAGTCTTAAACAAAGAGGAGATTTCAGGTTGAGTGTCTTCTCTCTCTTATAGTTGGAATTTGAATTGTAACTTTCATTGATTCAAGAAAACTTTACAATATACTTTCAACTTTGCTCTCCATATAAGAGATAGTGACTCCGCTGAAGACTACTTTGTCCACTAACAAGAAAGTTGTAGTGAAGGGACGTCAATTTCATGAGAAGGATGGTCGAGTCACTTGTCGTAGAATTTGACTAGGCAAAGTACGAGGAGTTTCTCACTTTTGGCTCCAAGAGCCCTAAAGTGACGCGATAATACCGCAAGGTCTCCTCAGAGATCTGTGATTAGTCTCTAATTTTGCATAATTTTTATCACATTCGCATATTTATTTGGTATAAAATTCTGCTAATAAAACTTTACTTGCTTGATTCTAGGTCCATGGTGTGCAATGAAGAAGAAGACCCTAAATCACCATTTAATTGGTGATTAAAAGCCTATATGAATAGCCATTGACTTTAGAAGGCTGTTTTATCAAAACCGGGGGCCAGTTTTCAGAAATCGGGAACAGAACCTGACAGGGGACAGACGAGACAGTGCGCGGCTCGAAGCGTCGTGCTTGCGGCCTAGTATGGCCGCGGAAACGCAGCCTAGGCAGCGTTTCCTAGGCCGCGTTTCTGCGGCTGTACGGTCGCGGCGCGCGCCTGGCTTCGGGCCAGGGGTTGTCCCCCTGGCCCCCTTCCCTCTGGTGCCTATAAATACCCCTTGGGGTTCCAAAGCAAGAGATATACAGAGTTTTAGGGTAGTTTTCATCTCAATTTTGTAGTTTAGGGTAGTTTAGGTTAGTGTTCATCTTCTTCCTCCCTTGTATTTTCCATTTTGCAGATCTTGTAATAGGGGGAGAGTGTGGTACATGTTGGGAAGCAAGAGTGCTTGTAATAGAAGGTGACAATCTATGAAAGGTGCTCTCTTACCTTATCTTTGTTTTCTTCTCTCTAATCTCTTTTACATGTTTAGCTAATCTTTTCTCTCATGAAAACTAACTACTAACCACCAACTAGTCTAACTTCTTTTATGATAATCCACATGATTCTAATAGCCTCTACTTGGCTTACTCTTGCAAGAGTCATTGATGGCTCATGATGATGGATTTGATAGGTAGTAAAAAGTGCATATTTATCAATACATTTACTATCACATTTTCATATTTATTCCTATAATTTTGCACATTTACTAATATTTTATTATTTATTGTGTGCAGGCCTTGAGTAATAAAAATAAAGAATAAAGCCTTAAAAGAAGCCCAAAAGCCATGTCCAAGCCCAAGTGAAAAGTTGCAATTATCAAATGTCAAAGTTGCAATTACTAAGGGAAATAGTTGCAAATACTAAAAGAAGAGGGAAGGATAGACTTCTATTCAACCCTAAATACTTGCAGGATGAGGATAAAAGCCAAAGAAGAGAGTGCAAAGATAACAAATTCGTTGATAAAAGATTTGGATTTAGGATAACTTGCTTCCCAAGTTATCCCGAAATCTCAAAATAAAGAGTCAGGATACAGCTTCCAGACGGATAAACCCAGATGGACGGACCAGAGGAGGCCACGCGCGAAAGCGCATGGCCTGCCGACAATACTTGGCCGCAGAAACGCGGCCAAAGCCGCGTTTCCGCGGCAATCCAGATAAGACTGGCCAACTGTTTTCGTGGAGGAATCGTACTGGGACTCTACTGCTGCACCTATAAATACCCCTGCAGAGCAACAGGAAAGGGCGTACAGCGAACTACAGAGCAAAATCTAGGTTTTAGGCTAGTTGTAGTTTAGGTTTTTATTTTTCTTTTTTGTAATTTTTATTTTTTATGTAACTGAGAGTAGAGGATGCTTTCATGGAGAAAGGAGTTCATACTTGTACTGAGGTGACATCGGTGTAAGTCAAACTTTTCTTCCATTGTTAATAAAATCTATTCAAGGTTTGTTTTTGTTTTTGTTTTATTTTTGTTCTTCTATTCTTGTTTATTTTATTGTTTCTCTCTGATGTCTTGCAAACTATGAGATCTGATCGCTTCGAGACTGCTTAGCCGAAGAAGTGCCCTTGATGGCCTATGGTGATGAACAAATCCTATACACCATGCTTGATTGCCTTCAGAAACAAGGTAAGTCATTACAAATGGATCAAAGGTAAACAGGGCAGAAGAGGTAGGTATGTGTTTTAGTTATAGTTTTTCTTTCTTTGTAATTTTAGTTTAGACCACCAACTCCACATCTTTCCAATTTCTTTCACACTTCTCATTGTAAATACCACACTTCTTATTGTAAATACCGTTGTAAATAACAATAAATAAAAAAGAGATAACTTACTAAATAAGCTTCCATCACTAGTCCCTCCCTGAGGATCACGACCCGCATAGCCATTGTTACAGCGGATTAGAATTGAGCACCTTGCACATCTTTACTTCTAAATCTAATATTCTATATTTTGTGTGCAGGAAAAACTCAATCAAAATTTTGGCGCCGTTGCCGGGAGGGACGATAAGTTTCTCTATTAAAAAAAACTAATTATTCTTTTATTTTTTTCTGTTTGCAGGTTTGGAGAACAGGAAAACTAACAGCAGCAAGGACATATAGCAACTCTGTGCCTCTGCCCTCGAAGGCAGAGCAACAGGGCCTACTACAGAGCCGCGGTTCCGCGATAAAAGCCGCGTTTCCGCGGCCTTAATAGTTCATTACTGATTTAGTTTTCTACAGGTTACTGCAATTTGCAAATTTGATTTGTCTGCTCTGTTAAATAGTTTCTGTGATCACCCTGCATACAACTAACTAATTAACAATAACTTATTTGTTGAAAAAAAAAAATTAGACTCTTGCATATAGGCACGTGTCTATTTAATTTTTTTTATTTTTGTTGAGAGTGCTGGAGACAAGGTACGTTCGCATTGCATATAGACTAGGAAGCACCCTTGGCTGATTTTCTGCTTTGAGTGAATATTTATCTATTGCTTTACACGTGCACTAAATTGACTTAAGGGCATGTCCTATAAATAAGATAAGGTGGGGATTTCATCACCCTTCCTTGGCCCACAAACAATCTCCTCACTCACTAACCCAAGCCTAACTAAAAATGAGTAGACGTTGGCCCTAGGGGGGACATCTCAGACTCAATTAGGAGATTATCCTAAGGGGGAACGGTGTTGAAATTTGACTCCTGCCAAATCAGTGTCTAGGAAGGGGATTGAGGATTGAAAGCCCGAAGATTGGTGGTTATTTAATTAAGGAACGTCTTTGACGGAAAATCTCCCACCAATCTTGCCCTGACCTGGCTGATTAACTTGTGGTCAAAGTCTACACCCTACCTCCTGTGGACAGTCTAACCAGTTAGGAGTCGTCTAGGTCATAGGTCTACCCTAACTTAGGTTAGAATTTTTTTTCTTTTTGTTTGCTTATTTGTTTGTTTTCTTTTTCTTTGTTTGTGTTTGTGTGATATGGCATATAATAATAATTTTTCCAATTTTAATCCATATTACACACCACCCTCTTTTTCGGATATTACCAACCCAGCATATCATAACTTTGACCAACCTAGTGTGCCGGAATGGTCTTATCCGAATGAATATAACCCATGCCCCCCATCTTATGACCATAATTTTCATACCACTTTCAACTCTTCACAGAGTTCATGGGGTTTCGCTTCCCCCGAGTCTAATTTTCAACCAACTTGTCCTCCGTATCCACCTTGTCCACAATATTCCCAAGATTCATACTCAGATCCACCCATTCAGAATAGAAAACCATCTATCTTAGAAATGATGAGTATGCATGAGTCCAAGCAACAACAACCATCAATCTTAGACATGATGATGCGTGAGTCCAAGCAACAATCACAGAATCTGACGGACTCACAATTTCATCACGATTATCCCAACAACACTTCCTCTTTTCAAGTCCAATCACAACAAAATGATACACCAATTGACTATGAAAAGATGCTTGAAGCCATGACTCAGGCTAGATTAGCTCGTGATCATGAAATAGATATGATGGTTCAATCTTTACGTTCTCACCATTCGGCCATTTTTGATATGGTTAACCATTCTGTTAGAGTCGACGAGCCAAGTTGTTTTGGACAACAAGATTCTAATTCAGTACGATCATTTGAACTTGCCGAAACTCCAATTTTTGATAATTTGGTAAGTTATTCCTTTCCTGAAATAGAACTTGAGCATGAATATGATCATGAACCCCACCTTGATGATTCAATTTTGCTTCCTGATTCAATAATGACTCCGGTGTCTCCACCTGATTTCACTTTTTCCGAGTCAACATTGGATCCTGTGCCTATTCATCATGAAATTGAATCACCCATTTTTGATGATCATACTGAACTTGACCAATTTTATAATTTTGAAAGTCCCATGGATAAATTGACAAGTTCTCATTTTTATGATATTGAACTCAATGAGATATGTGTCCTAGATTCTCAAATCTGTGATCAAGTTCAAATTCCTGAATCATTATTGACTCTGTTTTGTTACCCAACTTAAGTAATCTTTTAGAGTCAGTTTTGATTCCCACACCTATCATTCCTGAACTTGAATCACCAATATTGAGTCACATTCCATTGTGGGAAGATGATTGTGGACTTGAGTTTCAACTTATTGATTTGGACCCACTTCTTGAACCTCGCCCGACTCCTGAACCATTACTTGATTTAAGTTTCTTTCCTGAGTCGGTATTCGTTCCCGTACTTATGACGTCCAAATCAATCATTCCATCTTTTCACACTCCATTTTGGGATAAGGCGGTTGACACAATTGACTCTGAAAATAATTATGAAATTTGGAAATTTGATGGGGTGGAATTGTTAAAAATGATCATACATACATTTTAGTGGGTTATACAAGAGAAATTTCTGGTGGGTTCCTCCAAATATTACATTATCTTGATTGGGTAGCAACGCTTGGCCCATTAGACCACCACCGGAACTACACCTTGAGGTAACTTCTGCCTTCCCTTCTTCTTTTTCATGCATACATGCATACAATTATACATTGAGGACAATGCATGAGATAAGTGTGGGGGGAGGCTTTACTAACATACTAACATAGGTAGAAACTAACAAAAATTTGCTAATATTAAATAATAATAAAAAAGAGAAAAAAAATTAAAAAACATTTTATAAAAAGGACAATATTTTGACTTATCTTTTGAAAGAAATCTAAGTTAGTCTTAAGAATTAGGAAAATCATGATTAGGATTTCTAAAAACTTGGTCAAAATAAATAAATTTTTGAATTTTTTGGTATAGGAGGAAAATTGAATAAGTAATTAGTCTTAATTTTTACCTTAATGAAATATGCATACCTAAAACACTTACACATCTAGGATTCTAAGACAAAAACTCTTGTGCCCTATAAAAAATAATACAAAAAAAATAATTGAAAAAAATTTCACTAATTAAGCTGGTTACATGTGCCTCAAGAAGCATAAGTATTCACGCCTAAAGGTGATTGTATAAATAAAGTCCTTAGTTTTGTGGCTTAGTTCACTCGAATCCTTAAGTCCGCGGGGTGTTTTCTCACCCGGTGCCCTAAAGCCGACCGGTTTGGGAGTCACCGACTTTAAGTTCGCTACATGGGTGGATTAGAAAGCCTAAGAAAACTGAGAAATATTATTTATATATGTACTAACACATCTAATAGTCAATTAGTTAGGTATGAGGGCCTCAAGAAGCCTTGATACTTACACGAAAGAAAATTAGATGAGTTATACATATTAAAAAAAAAAAGAAAAAAAATAATAAAAAAAAAGAAGAAGGGGCATGAGAGTCCAAGTTAAGGAATTCCTAATAAAAATTCACAAGGATGCATATGACTTTTGGTAACGAAAAAGACTATACAAAAATTCAGTTTTGATCCTTACCTAAAAAGGATAACAATTTACTATATAAAGACTAAGTTTAAGAATGAATAAAAATGAGGATCCTAAAAACTTATAGATTACTTAGTCTCTTCAAACGTATTTCAAATATTTTCCTTTTTATGGATTTTGTGGGTGTAATCCGCTGAAAACCCTTACGAGACAACACTCGTCCTTTAGGGTAACTTAGGGGTTTAACGGCTTGTTGCACATGCTAAGTGCAACCGTGATTCCTACGAAAGTGAGTTAGCTAGATTAGTTTTTCTTTTTCTTTTTGATTTTTACTCGAGGACGAGCAAAAAGATAAGTGTGGGGGTGTGATAGGTAGTAAAAAGTGCAAATTTATCAATACATTTACTATCACATTTTCATATTTATTCCTATAATTTTGCACATTTACTAATATTTTATTATTTATTGTGTGCAGGCTTTGAGTAATAAAAATAAAGAATAAAGCCTTAAAAGAAGCCCAAAAGCCCATATCCAAGCCCAAATGAAAAGTTGCAATTATCAAATGTCAAAGTTGCAATTACTAAGGGCAATAGTTACAAATACTAAAAGAAGAGGGAAGGATAGACTTCTATTCAACCCTAAATACTTGCAGGATGAGGATAAAAGCCAAAGAAGAGAGTGCAAAGATAACAAATTCGTTGATAAAAGATTTGGATTTAGGATAACTTACTTCCCAAGTTATCCTAAAATCTCAAAAATAAAGAGTCAGGATACAGCTTCCAGACGGATAAACCCAGATGGACGGACCAGAGGAGGCCACGCGCGAAAGCGCGTGGCCAGCCGACAATACTTGGCCGCAGAAACGCGGCCAAAGCCGCGTTTCCGCGGCAATCCAGATAAGACTGGCCAACTGTTTTCGTGGAGGAATCGTACTGGGACTCTACTTCTGCACCTATAAATACCCCTGCAGAGCAACAGGGAAGGGCGTACAACAAACTACCGAGCAAAATCTAGGGTTTTTAGGCTAGTTGTAGTTTAGGTTTTTTTTTCTTTTTTGTAATTTTTATTTTTTATGTAACTGAGAGTAGAGGATGCTTTCATGGAGGAAGGAGTTCATGCTTGTACTGAGGTGACATCGGTGTAAGTCAAACTTTTCTTCCATTGTTAATAAAATCTATTCAAGGTTTGTTTTTGTTTTTGTTTTATTTTTGTTCTTCTATTCTTGTTTATTTTATTGTTTCTCTCTGATGTCTTGCAAACTATGAGATCTGATCGCTTCGAGACTGCTTAGCCGAAGAAGTGCCCTTGATGGCTTATGGTGATGAACAGATCCTATACACCATGCTTGATTGCCTTCAGAAACAAGGTAAGTCGTTGCAAACGAATCAAAGGTAAACAGGGCAGAAGAGGTAGGTATGTGTTTTAGTTATAGTTTTCTTTCTTTGTAATTTTAGTTTAGATCACCAACTCCACATCTTTCCAATTTCTTTCACACTTCTCATTGTAAATACCACACTTCTTATTGTAAATACCATTGTAAATAACAAAATAAATAAAAAAGAGATAACTTACTAAACAAGCTTCCATCGCTAGTCCCTCCCTGAGGATCACGACCCGCATAGCCATTGCTATAGCGGATTAGAATTGAGCACCTTGCACATCTTTACTTCTAAATCTAATATTCTATATTTTGTGTGCAGGAAAAACTTAATCAAAATTTTGGCCGCGTTTCCGCGGCCAAGTATTGTCGGCTGGCCACGCGCTTTCGCGCGTGGCTTCCTCTGGTCCGTCCATCTGGGTTTATCCGTCTGGAAGCTGTATCTTTATTTTGAGATTTCGGGATAACTTGGGAAGCAAGTTATCCTAAATCCAAATCTTTTATCAACGAATTTGTATCCTCATCCTGTAAGTATTTAGGGTTGAATAGAAGTCTATCCTTCCCTCTTCTTTTAGTATTTGCAACTATTGCCCTTAGTAATTGCAACTTTGACATTTGATAATTGCAACTTTTCACTTGGGCTTGGACATGGGCTTTTGGGCTTCTTTTAAGGCTATTCTTTATTTTTTATTACTCAAGGCCTGCACACAATAAATAATAAAATATTAGTAAATGTGCAAAATTATAGGAATAAATATGAAAATGTGATAGTAAATGTATTGATAAATATGCACTTTTTACTACCTATCAGGATTCTAACTCTCTAACATCTAAATCTCTAATAAGCTAACATTACTTCATTTCATGCTTGCTCATATTCGCCGTCCAGAAGATACGACACTACCTCATGCGCCAAACCATACACGTTATATTAAAAGTCAATTCTTTAAGATTACTGATGATGAAGCCATCATTGTTGAATGGTCAATTAGCGAAATGGGCCATATTGCTCTCTCAATATGACATGCAATTTCTACCACAAAAGATGTGAAGGGACAAGCAGTGGCAGACTTCTTGGCTGAACATCCAAATTCAAGAATGATCAAACTTTATGAAGATCTTCCAGATGAGATCGCTGAAGTCTGCATGACCCAGACGTCTTTCGAAGAATTGGTATGGCAATTCTTCTTTGACGGTACATCAAGAACGGGTCCTCACGGAAATATTGTAGCGAGGGTGGGGGTAGTACTTATCTTCCTATAGAACTACGTATTCCCTCACGCATTCTCATTAACTGAGCCATGTTCCAACAATGTAGTGAAATACAATGCTTTCTTAATCTGGATGCAAATTGTTGATGAGATTGGCGTTGAAAATTTCGAAGTATATGATGACTCAAAACTCATCGTTAATCAGGTTCGTGGGAAGTACGAAATCAAACATGAAGACTTAGTACCCTATCAAAACGTAACCATCCACATGGCAGAGAAGTTCAAAAAGTTTTACATTGACCATGTACCTTGCCAGCAAAATGCGAATGCAGATGCACTGGCGTCCCTCTGTTGGAACATATTTTGATGAAGACGTTTGTGAAGATCAAATTCATTTGGAGCTCTAACAAATGAAGAATCAAGAGTCCTACATGATCAAGATGTGCCAAGGAGAGTTGATTAAGTGTGGTTTGTAAAGATGAAATAGCATGTAAAAGCCTTGACACAAACATACACTTCATTGGTCCATTAGTCGACTTGATGTCTATGATAAGTCGACTAATCCTTGATGTAGTCGACTAACCCAGAACCCAAGTCGACTAATCCTGTGTCCTGAAACAGACCAACTCTCTGTTTGTGTATTTGTAATACCCCGTTCCCGGAATACGTACTTAGTTTCGTATTCTGATTTTTGATCGTTTTTTTTTTTCGAATTGTTTCCTGTATTTATTCTGTGTCATGAATTCTTTACACGATTATTTTATATTAGATTTGGATTCGTGGACTCGGAGTCAGCGCTAGTCTGAGCCGAGGGCCCGATCATAGTATATTCTTCGATTTGGTATTTCTGACGTGTAGAATTGACCGATTTTAGTTTTAAATGTTATTTTCCAATATATTAGACTTTCTGTGATTTTCTGGATTTTTCTCGGATTAAATTGAATTCTTCAAAACCGGTGTCAGCCAGTGCCGCTGACCGATTCCCAGATTTTTATTTCCCAAACTGTTTGGAATTTCATGATAGTCCTTTAGACTTTATTGTTTAGAATCATATTCCTTACTTATATACTTTTTCTAAAGATTTTATGAATTTGTGGATTTTCCGCCGGAGCCGGTAGAAGACTGATTCCAGTATTTTTAATTCTCAAACAGTTTAGAATTTCATGAGGGTTCTTTAGACTTTATTTCTCGGAATCATATTTTCTGTCTATATTCTTTTTCTGAGGATTTTACGATTTTATGGAATTTCTTTCGGAGTCGGTAAATCTTAGATTCCGGGATTTTTAACTTTAAAACTATACAGTATTTCTTCGAACGGATTTCACTATTGATCTTTATATATTATTCTTGATTTTTGGATAAATTTTCAGATCATTCAGAGATACTTGAATTTCGGGCATTTTTCCAATTTTTGCATAATTCTATTTTCCACCTTGTCTTGCCACCTCATTTCCCACTCAATCTCCCACTAACCCCACTAACCCTCTCTCCTCCCCATGGCCGGCCAAGTGGCATGGAGGGTGACACCTCATGCTTTCCCTTTTACACCAAACCCCTCCTTTCTATACAATTCCCACCTCCTTTACAAATTCCAAAACCCATATAAACAAATCCTTTGCATTTCATTTCATTTTTTTCTTCACTTCTCCAAAGAAGTTGTCTTCACCAAAGCTCTCCAAAATCCCCTTTCTCCTCCACACAAACCCTAGCTTCAAGAAACCCTAATCCCTCCACCTCCAACTTCAAGAATTCATCTAGGGCCTCACAAGGACTTCCTCTTCAACCTCCAACCTCCAAGGCAACACAAGGAGGAGCTTCTCCATCTCAAGCTTCAACAACCACTCATGGATTGAAGCCACCATCTTCTTCTTGGGTCAAGCTCCAATTGAACCCCTCCATGTGAGTTTCTTACTCACCAAGACCTATTTAACACCCACATGCTAGTGATTGAGATCCATGTACACTTGTAGATAAAAATCACATTTTTAGAGCATCACAACACAAATCCAACTCTCCCATGTGAATATATTAATCACCATAGCTATTCTCTGTTTAGTGTGCTTGTATTGGTAGATCAGGTCACCTTATACCATAAAAATCCTACCTTTAAGTTATTAGAACAACCCCCATAAAAATCTGATTTTTCTGCCCTAATAATACAATCTGTTAAAGTCTGTCCAAAACTGAAACCAGAATCTTGGGGTTCCTTTCGTAAGGATATTCAATAAGGAATAGGTCATGTAATATACCGTTAGAAAGCTAATCGAGTCTACTTTCCAACGGTTCATACCATGTCATCATCGGATACCTGTAACTTAAGCTATGACTGAAACATTGTAGGTTGGTCAAAACTGTCATGCTGCAGAATTCAGCACAGCTGATAGGTTTTTGAATTTCTGGAGCAGTTTGGTTAATCAAAACCTATCATGTAATAGGTCATTGGAAAGGTAGTGGAGTCTAGTTTCTAATAAATCTTTCCCCGTTCTATTCCTATACGTAGAATGAAAGTTACCATAAAAACTCCGTTGGTTACACCACTTACACTTCATGATTGTTATCATGTATCCCCATGTTAGGACTTGTTGATTGATGCTTATACCTCCACCTTATCATGCCTATGTATGGCCATTGCAATTACTTGTTTTATACTTGTATGTGCACCTTGTACTTAATGACCTATTAATTGAAGTACTACACCTCTAATCACTTCATACTCGATGTTTATGTATTGCCGCATAACTACTCGCTTTATTTCTATACTTATAACTTTTCCGTAATGTTCTTGTCTCTTAGTTTGTATCATGCATGACCATTGCCATTACTTGTTTTATTCTTGTACATGCACCTTGTCGGGTTATTATTACTACTTCCCTATTCCATAACATGCGTGGCAGACCCTTCGAGGTCGTTGAACCCTAAGTTGTTCTATGTTTCCACTTGCCTTGCTCACCTCGCCACTTATACTTCATGTATGGTTATCATGTATCCACATGTTAGGACTTGTAATTTGATACCTATATCTCCATCGTATCATGCTTATGTATGGACATTGAAATTTGCTTGTCTCATTCTTATATCTTGGTGCTTTGCTGTGTTATTATAGTTTCCTTACCCTATAACATGCGTGGCAGACCCTTCGAGGTCGTTGAACCCTAAGTTGTATCTATGTTTCCTTATGCCTTACTTTAACACAGCCTTGTCATGTATCTATTTACTTTTAACAAGATGTATATCACACAACACCTTATATGTGATCACTTGACCCACTGGCATGCTACCCCCCCTTGTTAGACCCTATTGTTATATTATGATTGACCCGGTCAACTATTTATTCATGGTTATGTTTTATGGCTTGCTATACATCACCACCTTGTCATGCTATCACCTAAACCAAGCATGATGTACTTGACTTGTGATTGTCATCTTTACGGGAACCTTGACTTGTTATACTGTATCATGATCAGTGACCTGTATTCCTGCTTTATATGCAGTGACCTGACTATATAGTACTTATGTACTCCTGATTCCTGATCATGACCTATTCTTGTTATTTCCCGTAAAGTGATATATCTTAATAAGCTACAACTTAAATGGGTATGGGAGGAAGTGATGGATGCCGGAATGATATCTTGCTTATAGCTTGGGAATATGATACATGATTACTTCTACGTACCTCTATAAGTATAGATGATATCTTGCTTATAGCTTGGGAATATGATACATGATTACTTCTACGTACCTCTATAAGTATAGATGATATCTTGCTTATAGCCTGGGAATATGTTACATGATTGCTTCTACGTACCTCTATAAGAAGAGATATCAGTTCTCCATCCACTTCCGATAACAAACCTCGAATAGCTTATATATGGATGTATGTGAGTTGGGATCGATACCGAGACACATACCTAGATATATGGGTTAAGCGAGTAATAATAAT
The DNA here is from genome assembly GCA_038442645.1 of Agave tequilana. Taxonomy (NCBI): domain Eukaryota; kingdom Viridiplantae; phylum Streptophyta; class Magnoliopsida; order Asparagales; family Asparagaceae; genus Agave; species Agave tequilana. The sequence continues at coordinate 153,720 of JAVJIF010033454.1, forward strand.
AAGTGTTCCTGTTACTTTTGTATGCACTTGGATTACGATAATGTGAGACGAAGGTATATATATGAGGGTTTCCTTGTTTGGATTATTCCTTCGATGTACTAGTCTCATGGAGTCGTAATCTGAAACCATACAACTACTTGTGCATTAATGTTTCCCTTATGTGTACCTGTTATGGTTCCTATCATGATACCTGTTAGGTTATGATTCCAGTGATGATTCCGGTTACTTGGTTTTTGTCTTTCTCACTATGATGCACGTCTTTCTTGTTATGCATTCTCGTTATGATTATTGTATGATTTGCAACTCTGATTCTATATGCTTGGGATTGCTGTGGTATGAGACAAGGGTATATTTATGAGGGTTTCCTTGTTTGGATTATTCCTTCGACGTATTAGTCTCATAGGACAGTAACTTAAGCATATACAATCACTTTTGCTCGTAGTTAGCATTACATTGGTTTTCCCGTTTCGTGATTATTATATTATACCACCCTTATATTCTATACTTGTGCTCTGACCCTTCTCAGGTCTCTTAGCCACTGGCTTGCAGTTCATTGATTATTATAGGTCTTGACCCTTTGGATTTGCACATTCAGGTTCTGTAGCTAGATCAGAGTGGAGTTGTCCACCGTGGTTCGAGCTCTTCTTGCGAGCGACCATCCTAGCTTCAGCCCCTGTGCCTGATTTCTTTTGACTCACAGGATCTCCATCCTGCTAGTAAGCCTTTTGTACTCTTGATGTATATTTACTTTTGGACTAGGTTGTGATGACTGATACATGTATAATGTAATGTTTATCATATACTGTGATGACTTTGTATTGTACTTTATGTTGGCATATATGTGTGTATACCATGCTTTGCGTTGCACTCTGATCCTTTCTTGTTGTACTTTTGCTTAGCGTATATACGTGGGGGCCTTTCCTGACCTACGTATGTACGTTGCAGTGACGTCCCCGTATCTGCAGAATCGGGGCGTTACAGTATTAGTCGACCAAACAGTCAACTATAGTCGACTAATACATTTTCTAGTCGACTAACCCATGTCACCAAGTCGACTAACAGTTGATCTAGTCGACTTATAAATAGTTGCAGTCAACTTGAAGTAGTTATCCAGAAACCTGTCTGTCAACCGACACTTGACCAAGTCGACTAATAGCTAAACCTAGTCGACTAATAGAAGGAATTTTGCCTAGGTTAGTCGACTAACTCAAAAAGCAAGTCGACTAATAGGCAGTTCTGACTGTTGGACAGTTTCTGACTGTTGGTCTTTTGTGCAACATTTTCCAACATTTCAAACATTCGAAATGCACCTGTAACTACCTAACTTACCCTAGTCTTCAGCTATATAAGGGGTAGTTAGTCCAAAGGCCAAAAACTAAGAGATTTTATCAGTTTTCCAAAGCCAAAAATTTGCAAACCTGAAAACTATTTTTCCCACTTCAGTTCTTCACCAAAAGACATTTCCATTGTGAAGATTCTCTGAAGTTCTTGTTTTCTATACTGAACCTTGTCCACATACACATTTAGTACCAAGGCTATAGGAAAAGTATTGTAATTCTCAAAGAAAATCATTGTACACAGGAGGCTTCTTGGTTGTAGAGGCAGTTGTACAAGGTGAAAGGTATTCTCTTGGTGGAAGAGAAGGTGTTCTCTTGGTAGAAGAGAAGGTGTATACATTTGGCGAAGGGGATTTGTCAAGTGGTGTACATGGTGTATTGATTTTGGGTGGCAAAATCAAGGTTAAAGGAAAATCTCAAGCGGGTGGCTTGGGGACTAGATGTAGGTCACAAGGACCGAACCAGGATAAATCTCTTTGTTTGCGTTTGTCAACTTTTCTGAGATTTGATTTCCTTTATTGCAAGTTATTTATTTGCTTAACGATTAATCCTTCTTGTTTAGTGTTATGTTGACTTGTGTATTTTAGATCATTGTTGCCAACAGAGATAGTTCCGCATTTATCAATATCTCAACGATCCTACATTTGGTATTAGAGCAGGCCTCACATTTCATACCCTGAACCGGCGTATACGCTCTGATCCAACATTTGGTATCAGAGCGGGTACAAGTCAACAACAAAGATGGCAACGGAGTTCTCATCATCCCAATTCAAAGAAGGACATTCTACACAACGTCCACCGCTATTTGACGGAACCAACTACAACTATTGGAAGTGTAGAATGAAGATATACTTGCAATCACTCAACTACGACCTTTTGAATATCGTAGAAGCAACGTACACCAAGCCCACAACCAACTACAACGCTTGGAGTGAAGATCAAAAGAAGAACGCGAACCTTGACGCCAAAGCGATGAATGCTCTATTCTGTGCCCTAACCAAAGAAGAGTTCAACCGTGTTTCAACAGCAACTTCTGCACATCAAATATGGCATACTCTTCAGGTAACACACGAAGGCACTAATAAAGTTAAGGAATCTAAAATATCTGTTCTTGTCCACAGGTTTGAGTTATTCAAAATGGAGGAGAATGAAACCATATCCGAGATGGTTACAAGATTCACCGACATCACCAATACATTAGCATCCCTTGGAAAGGACTACACCCAAGTTGAAAGAGTTCGAAAGATCCTTCGTGCACTCACACCAGAATGGGAGAAGAAGACAACCGCCATTGAAGAGGCGAATGATCTCTCAACTATGACATTAGAAAACCTAATCGGTAATCTAATGGCATATGAAGTGCAGTTAGAAGAAAGGAAGAATGACGAACGACAACACCGTTCAAAGAAGAAAGAACTCGCCTTCCATGCATCTTCCGACACGGACAATGATGACGAAGAGGAGATGGCAATGCTCTCAAAGAAATTCAGGAAATTTCTAAAGTAAGGTAAATTCAAATGCTTTAATTGTGATAAACCAGGTCATATGAAGATGGATTGTCCTTTGCTTAAGAAGAAAGATAAGTACAAGAGTAAGAAGTTCAAAAAGAAGAAGAACTACGAAGCATCATCAGAATACAGTGATTCATCTTCATCTGATGAAGAAGAATCCACTGAACGTGTCAACCTATGTTACATGGAACTTGAAGATGATGAGGTATCATATTCTGAACTCTCTGATGCTTTCCATGAATTATTTCTTGATCTGAAAAATGAAAAACTGAAAAACAAAGTTTTGTCAAAAGAAAATGAGAAACTTTTAAAGAAAAATTCATGTTATGCATTACAATGTTCATCTATAAATTCTCAACAACAAGATGAGTTTGAAAAAGACATATCATCTTTGAAAATTGAAAATGAGAAATTTATAAAAGAGAACATTTTTCTGAAAAAGGAAACTAAGTCTTTGAATGAAAGGATTTCTATATTGGATAAAGACATGTTAGTTTTCAAAAATAAATATGAAGATCTTTTGCAAAATGTGACTAAGTTTAATAAAGGAAAAGAAAATTTGAATGCTTTATTATCTTTTCAGAAATTGTCACATGATAATCATGGTATTGGATTTATTGCAAAATCTTCATGTTATAGTAATCCATATAGTTCTTTTGTAAAAAAAAAGCCTAAGAAAAATAAGTTTATATGGATTCCTAAGAACTTAAATTTTCATGATAAAAATACATATATTGCTTCATACATTAATGATATATGTGATTCTTGCAACTATGTGTATATTAACAGGTAGAAACCAAATTCTAAATGGATTTGGACTCCTAAAGGTTAATTATGTTCTTTTATGTTTGGTACCATCTAACGTTTATCTTGCAGGTACCATATAAAAATTGATAAAGAACAATTATATATATATGTACTAATATATTTGTTGCAGGAGGAGAACAAAGTATTTCTCTATTTTTTATAACCCAATTTCTGCAGGGGGAGGAAAATATAACATATCTTCTGCAGGGGGAGGACTTGTGCACACAAAGCGTCATCATCAAAAAGGGGGAGAATGTTGGAACATATTTCGATGAAGACGTTTGTGAAGATCAAATTCATTTGGAGCTCTAACAAATGAAGAATCAAGAGTCCTACATGATCAAGATGTGCCAAGGAGAGTTAATTAAGTGTGGTTTGTAAAGATGAAATAGCATGTAAAAGCCTTGACACAAACATACACTTCATTGGTCCATTAGTCGACTTGATGTCTATGATAAGTCGACTAATCCTTGATGTAGTCGACTAACCCAGAACCCAAGTCGACTAATCCTGTGTCCTAAAACAGACCAACTCTCTGTTTGTGTATTAGTCGACCAAACAGTCAACTATAGTCGACTAATACATTTTCTAGTCGACTAACCCATGTCACCAAGTCGACTAACAGTTGATCCAGTCGACTTATAAATAGTTGCAGTCAACTTGAAGTAGTTATCCAGAAACCTGTCTGTCAACCGACACTTGACCAAGTCGACTAATAGCTAAACCTAGTCGACTAATAGAAGGAATTTTGCCTAGGTTAGTCGACTAACTCAAAAAGCAAGTCGACTAATAGGCAGTTCTGACTGTTGGACAGTTTCTGACTGTTGGTCTTTTGTGCAACGTTTTCCAACGTTTCAAACATTCGAAATGCACCTGTAACTACCCTAACTTACCCTAGTCTTCAGCTATATAAGGGGTAGTTAGTCCAAAGGCCAAAAACTAAGAGATTTTATCAGTTTTCTAAAGCCAAAAATCTGCAAACCTGAAAACTATTTTTCCCACTTCAGTTCTTCACCAAAAGACATTTCCATTGTGAAGATTCTCTGAAGTTCTTGTTTCCTATACTGAACCTTGTCCACATAATCATTCAGTACCAAGGCTATAGGAAAAGTATTGTAATTCTCAAAGCAAATCATTGTACACAGGAGGCTTCTTGGTTGCAGAGGCAGTTGTACAAGGTGAAAGGTATTCTCTTGATGGAAGAGAAGGTGTATACATTTGGCGAAGGGGATTTGTCAAGTGGTGTACATGGTGTATTGATTTTGGGTGGCAAAATCAAGGTTAAAGGAAAATCTCAAGCGGGTGGCTTGGGGACTGGATGTAGGTCACAAGGACCGAACCAGGATAAATCTCTTTGTTTGCGTTTGTCAACTTTTCTGAGATTTGATTTCCTTTATTGCAAGTTATTTATTTGCTTAACGATTAATCCTTCTTGTTTAGTGTTATGTTGACTTGTGTATTTTAGATCATTATTGCCAACAGAGATAGTTCCGCATTTATCAATATCTCGGGGACCAACACCCTCGATGCTTCCTTGGCTCTTCTAGCTGGAGCAGCAGAGAAATACTTGTCTATAATTATGACTTGTACTGTCCGAAATTCGCCTTTGAAGATGATCAAACGCCAATAGGAGACCTTCAAGTCAAAGAAGCCCTAGAGATTTGAATTGGTAATTTCCCTACATTGACTATACCTTGTACGGCATACTGCCTGATGACCCTAAAGAGACGGCTTCTATTAGAAGGAAAGCCCCTAAATTCTATTACAATGCGATCACACGAACGCTGTATCGTCGATCACATGATAGAATCCTCCTCTGCTACCTACCGCATAAGGAGGCACAGAAAGCACTCAAATAGGCTCATGACAGTATGTACGGAGTGAAAATCACCTAGAGGGGGGTGAATAGGTGATAATGCTAATCAATGCACAATAAAAAAAATATGGAGCAACAATCTCACAAAGCAAGTGAATATAGCAATGACAATTAAGAGCAAGTAGTAATAGCAATGAAAGTAGAGCAAGAATAAGGAAAAGTAAACCAAACGCAAACACCAAGATTTGTTATCGAGGTTCGAGCACCCAGCTCTACTTCCCCGCCTTCCCCAGAAGGATTCCAACCACTTCCACTATCACAAAGATGTCACAAATACACCGGAGTACCCAACTCCACAATCTCAAGTACAAGCAATCTCTGAGTAGTCAAAAGACCACAAACTCTCTCTTGCAAAATTCTCTTCCCTTACAAAGGTCCTTAGAGAAATAATGAGTAGGAATGAAGCTCTTGTGTGTAAGGAGAAAAGAAAATGAAATCAGAGAATTCTTGAAAACACTTCAGAAAATGAGAGAGAATTTCAGCACAAAAACCAAGAAACCAAATCTTTTGAATGCCTTAAACTTTTGGAAATTTTTGAGAATTTTTCTTGTAATAATTAGTAACCAATCTCTCCCCAAACACCCCTATTTATAGGAGAGGGCTAGGGTTAGAAGATAAAACATTTTTAAGGCTAATCAGAAAGTATTAAAACCAAAACATGTCACTTAAACACACTTAAGTGAGAAAAGGACAAAAATAAATCTGCTCAGAAAACTAGCCGTTACTGTTCAAACGGCTAGTCCGGTCGACCGGCCCGGTCGACCGCTAGTATAAAGAAAATGACCGTTGCAGGCCACGGTCGACCGGCCCGGTCGACCGAAACAAACAGAGAGCTCTGCTCTCAGACCGGTCGACCGGGACGGTCGACCGTCCAAAGATTTCCAAACGTGCACAGATTTGTGCACGTCGGTCGACCGACCCGGTCGACCGACTTCTAGCCAAGTCGACTAGTCAGAAGACTAGTCGACTGCATGAAGTCTGGAATGGACAGAAAAACAGTTTTAAAAATATTTTGAAAAATCTTTTAACACTCATAAAAATCACCAAAAATAGTTTTATCATTTTGCATTGATATATAAACATGTGGTAAAAAGTTTAGCTCAAATATCAATCAATATGAACTATTTTTGACTCTTATCATTTTTACCAAAAACCAAAAACTGTATTTTCTAAAACTTGGATTTTGACTAGAAAATACGTTTTGTCCAAAACTTCTTCCAAATACAAAAACATGATATTTAAACATTTGAAGCATAATCCTATATTCATGAAACATATGTACATCAAAGTTTTTGTCATAAATTCCAATGCCAAAATAAGTTTTGATAAAACACAAAACTTAAAACACATGAGTATGTATATCAAACTATTTATGTTAGGAAACAAGATGTGTGCAAAAACGTGTGTGATAGAGCTTCAAACCTATTCACTATTCTTTAACAAAATTCTAAATTAAAAACAAATCTAATAGATTATCTTGAGCAATCTTGAAGTCTTGAGCCATGCGATGCCTTGCTAGAGCCTTCTCTTCTATGTTCCTTCCTTGATGTGCAAAAAGCCTTCTTTGCTTCATGAACCTAGAAATTCTTGCAATAGCTAAGCAATGGCCTCCAAATATGGTACTAACCTGAAACTTATCTAAACAAACTAATTAGTACCAAATAGCACTTATTTGTTTTGTTATCATCAAAACTCTAAACAAATGGAGAGTGTAACCTTTTGGGCCAACAATCTCCCCCTTTTTGATGATGACAAAACAAATAGGCTATAAACAAAAGTATAGGGGAGGAGAAAGCTCCCCCTCAAATTATGCTATATAAAACAAAGAAAAACCATGTAATTTGTAATTTGCAAGTAAACCTCATGAAACCAAAAACCAAAAATACTTGCAAAACACTTGCAAAACACTTAAACTCAAATTACAAGAATTCATGAAAACACATCAAAATCAAAACATATATAAACTCATATGGAACCAAAACCATATGAGCTCATATTTCCATACATAAACTCATTCTCCCCTTTTTGTCATACATCAAAAAGGGTTAAGAAAACATTTTATTCAATAACACAAACATTAAGTTCACCACAAATGAATGAAAATCTAGCAAAATCAAGTGGTTTAGTGAAAATATCGGCAAGTTGCAAATCCGTAGAAACATAATCAATATCTATATCTCCTTTCTCAAAATGATCTCTAAGAAAGTGATATCTAATCTCAATGTGCTTGGTCTTACTATGTTGATTTGCATTCTTTGTCATATGTATAGTACTAGTATTATCACAAAATATTTTTATATGGTTATAATGCAAATCATAATCAAGGAGAGTATGTTTCATCCAAAGGACTTGCGCACAACAAGCCCCCGCGGCAACATACTCCGCCTCGGCGGTTGAGAGAGCTACGGAATTTTGTTTCCTAGAGGACCATGAAACAAGACAATTACCAAGAAATTGACATGTCCCACTAGTACTCTTTCTATCTACTCTACAACCCGCATAGTCGGCATCCGAATAACTCGTCATTGAGAAATCTCCGGTTTTCGGATACCATAGACCCATTCCAATCGTTCCCTTAATATAACGAATAATGCGTTTTACCGCAATAAGATGGGACTCTTTGGGACACGATTGAAATCTAGCACAAAGACACACACTAAACATGATGTCCGGCCTACTTGCCGTCAAATACAAAAGACTACCTATCATGCTTCTATACAATTTAATATCAACATTTTTACCTTGGTCATCCTTATCAAGCTTGGTGGTAGTTGCCATGGGAGTGTTGCAAACCTTTGAGTCTTCAAGTCCAAACTTCTTTACGAGTTCCTTTGCGTATTTGGCTTGACATATGAAGTTCCCATCTTGCAATTGCTTGATTTGGAGTCCAAGAAAGAAATTAAGCTCACCCATTGAAGACATTTCAAATTCACATTGCATAACCTTTTCAAATTCCTTGCATAAAAACTCATTAGTAGAACCAAAAATTATATCATCAACATAAATTTGCACAATTAAGATATCATTATCAACATGCTTAGTGAATAGTGTTGTATCTACTTTGCCTTTAATAAAATCATTTGAAATGAGAAAACTAGAAAGCCTTTCATACCAAGCTCTTGGAGCTTGTTTCAATCCATACAAAGCTTTATCAAGTTTAAAAACAAAATCGGGATGAACATGATCAACAAAACCGGGAGGTTGAGCAACATAAACTTCTTCATTTATAAAACCATTCAAAAATGCACTTTTCACATCCATTTGAAAAAGTTTAAAATTTTTGAAAGATGCAAAAGCTAGTGTCATCCGTATGGCTTCAAGCCGTGCTACGGGTGCAAAGGTCTCCTCAAAGTCAATTCCCTCAACTTGAGTGTAACCTTGGGCCACTAACCTAGCCTTATTCCTAATCACATTTCCGGACTCATCCATCTTGTTTCTAAAGATCCACTTAGTACCAATTATTGGTCTATCGTGGGGCCTAGGAACAAGGTGCCAAACTTGGTTGCGCTCAAATTGATTGAGTTCCTCTTGCATGGCTAGCAACCAATATGAGTCCGCCTCGGCTTCGAGGATGCTTTTGGGTTCAAAATGAGAAATGAAAGCAAAATTACCACATAGGTCATGGAGTTTGGAGCGAGTTGTTACCCCTTTAGATGCATCACCTAAGATGAGCTCCTTGGATGATTTGTGGCATATCTCCAAGCTTTAGGAAGCGGTTGAGAGCTTTCCTCTTTATCCTCTTGAACGTCACCAATTGGTTCTTGCTTATCATCTTGAGCGGGTGAGTCCTTCAAGGATAGTCTCTCCATGTCTTCACCTAATGGTTCAATCTCTACAACATTCTCAACAAACACATTAGATTCTTCAAATTTAACATGCATGGATTCTTCGATGGTAAGTGAAGATCTATTGAATACTCTATAAGCTTTACTAGTTGTAGAATATCCAACAAAGATTGCTTCATAAGCCTTAGCATCAAATTTACCCAAGTTATCTTTAGTGTTCAAAACAAAACACTTGCATCCAAAAACTTTGAAATATGAAACATTAGGTTTTCTAGAATGATACATTTCAAAAGATGTTTTGGAAGAATTTTTACATAAATAAATACGGTTTGATATATAGCATGCGGTGTTTACGGCCTCGGCCCATAGATAATGAGGGAGGTCATACTCACTTATCATTGTCCTAGCCATCTCTTGAAGTGTTCTATTTTTCCTTTCTACAACTCCATTTTGTTGTGGAGTTCTAGGACAAGACATTTCATGCTTAATTCCTTTTTCATCACAATAAGTCATGAAGAGTTGGTTAACAAACTCACCACCTCTATCACTCCTTATTTTCAAAATCGGAAAACCTTTTTCTTTTTCAACCCTTTTTCGAAAAATTTTGAAATGAGAGAAAGTTTGATCTTTGTGTTCCAAGAAGAAAACCCAAGTGAAACGGGAAAAATCATCAACTAAAACAAATGCAAATCTACTACCATTTAAGCTCTTAGTTTTAGTAGGTCCAAAAAGATCCATATGAATTAATTCTAAAGGCCTAGTTGACATGATATCCTTGATTGGTTTGAAGGAAGACTTGGTTTGTTTCCCAAGTTGGCACGCACCACAAATGCGGTCTTTCTCAAACTTCAAGCAAGGTATACCCTTCACTAAATCCTTAGAATTAATCCTAGAAAGATGGTCAAAAGATGCATGTCCTAATCTTCTATGCCAAAGCCAAGAATTTTCATCAAAAGCATTTAAGCATTTAGTAGAACATTCCACATTAAGCATGTCAATAATATAAACATTATCATCACGAAAACCGGTAAGAATACAATCATTGGATTTAATATCAAAAATCTTGCAAGAAGTATCATCAAAAACAACTTTAAGTCCACGGTCACAAAATTGACTAATACTAAGCAAATTATGTTTCAAACCATCAACAAGTACAACATTTTCTATAGTAGGAGATGAACCAATTTGAATGTTACCTATACCGATGATAGTGCCTTTGGAGTCATCCCCGAAGGTGACGGAGCCACCTTCCTCGTACCTTGATAGGGTTGTAAAGTTATTGATATCCCACGTCATATGTCTTGAACAACCACTATCAAGGTACCACCGCTCCCTACGTCTTGGAGCCTTGGTGTGTACCTACATCAAATAATTTAGGACTTGATTTTGGTACCCACATCTTCTTGGGTCCTAGAGGGTTAGTTTCATTAACCCAAACAAGATTATTTGATCTATTAACTTGGTCATAGCAAAATTTAGCTAAATGTCCATTCTTACCACAATATGTGCATCTATATACTCTACCATATTTAAAAGCATAGTGAGTGTGTGATTTGTGAGCATGAGAGTTGTGAGCATGAAAAGATTTAGCATGAGAAGTGTTATGTGTAGTGTGAGCATGTGAATTTTTAGCAAGGGGTGTGCTTTTTGGAAAACTTTTCTTCAAGTTTCTTAGTGTTAAAAGCACAATCTTTCAAAACTTTTTCAAAATCAACCATTTTAGTTTTTAAAGAAGAAATTTCTTTTTCATCAACAATAGGAGATTTTCCTTTACAAGAAACCTTGTAAGCATTAAACTCATTTTGAATAGAAATAAGATTAGAAGAAATATCATCCTTTTCTTTAGAAACCATAGCAAGTTGATTTTTGAGAAATGCAACTTCTTTTTGCAATTTATAACATTCAATCTTCTTATTATCATAAGTTTCGGAAAGTTCAACAAAGGCATGAGCTAGAACTTCCTTACTTAATTCATCATCTTCATCATCATGAGGTTGAGGGGTTACCTTTGGAGTGTTTGCCATGAAACACATATTCGCTACATCCGCCTCTTCCTCGGACTCGCTTTCCGAATCCCAAGTTGCCTTGTACGCTTTCTTTTCTTCCGATTTCTTTGGCTTGAAGGAGGAGGCCATCTTCTTCTTGAACTCCGGGCAATCCGCCATGATGTGTCCGGGCTTTCGGCAATTGTAGCATATGATTTTCCTCTCCTCTTTGCCTTCAAATTTCCTTCGGAAGTTGAGCTTGTTCCTCCGGTACATTCTCTTCACATTGCGAACAAGTAGTGATAGCTCCTCATCTTCTTCTTCATCTTCTTCATCGTCTTCAAGAGTGGATGAAGACTTGAAGGCCAAGGATTTCTTCTTTAGTGGAGCGGCCTCTTCTCTTGCTTTCTTTTCCATCTCATGGGTCTTTAGGTTCCCAATGAGACTAATGAGGTCCATCTCATCCTTGTCGTTCAATTCTTTTAGGGTGGTAGCCTTGATCTCCCATGATGTAGGAAGAGCCCGAATCACTTTCCGCACCTTTTGATCATTGGAAATCTCATCACCTAAAGAAGAAAGACCATTGGTGATTTTAGTAAATCGAGTAATCATACAATCTATAGATTCATCATCAATCATTTTAAATGACTCATATTGGGACCTCAAGAGATCTATCTTAGCTCTCTTGACTTGTGAAGTCCCTTCGTGTGTGACCAATAAGTGTTGCCAAATCTCATAGGCGGATTGGCAATGAATTACCCGTGTAAGGTCATCCTCATTCAAGGCGGTTAAGAGGGAATTTTGGGCCTTGGAGTTAGCCTCATATTCTCTAAAGTTGAAGTCGGTCCATGTGCTCTCATCACTATCGGGTGCAACATAGGGTTTGGTCAATGATTTAGCCACTAAGCTACCTAAGGATTGCAAAAAGATAGTCATCCTAACCTTCCAAATAGGGAAGTTGAGTCCATCAAATTTAGGAGGGGTTTTGATGTTATCGGCCATGTTTACTAGTGATGACAAATGGAATGCAAATGTTGATTAGCAAATTTTAAGGATCTCTCTATGGATGTTAAGCCAAAACCTAGAGTCCAAGCTCTGATACCAATTGAAAATCACCTAGAGGGGGGGTGAATAGGTGATAATGCTAATCAATGCACAATTAAAAAAATATGGAGCAACAATCTCACAAAGCAAGTGAATATAGCAATGACAATTAAGAGCAAGTAGTAATAGCAATGAAAGTAGAGCAAGAACAAGGAAAAGTAAACCAAACGCAAACACCAAGATTTGTTATCGAGGTTCGAGCACCCAGCTCTACTTCCCCGCCTTCCCCAGAAGGATTCCAACCACTTCCACTATCACAAAGATGTCACAAATACACCGGAGTACCCAACTCCACAATCTCAAGTACAAGCAATCTCTGAGTAGTCAAAAGACCACAAACTCTCTCTTGCAAAATTCTCTTCCCTTACAAAGGTCCTTAGAGAAATAATGAGTAGGAATGAAGCTCTTGTGTGTAAGGAGAAAAGAAAATGAAATCAGAGAATTCTTGAAAACACTTCAGAAAATGAGAGAGAATTTCAGCACAAAAACCAAGAAACCAAATCTTTTGAATGCCTTAAACTTTTGGAAATTTTTGAGAATTTTTCTTGTAATAATTAGTAACCAATCTCTCCCCAAACACCCCTATTTATAGGAGAGGGCTAGGGTTAGAAGATAAAACATTTTTAAGGCTAATCAGAAAGTATTAAAACCAAAACATGTCACTTAAACACACTTAAGTGAGAAAAGGACAAAAATAAATCTGCTCAGAAAACTAGCCGTTACTGTTCAAACGGCTAGTCCGGTCGACCGGCCCGGTCGACCGCTAGTATAAAGAAAATGACCGTTGCAGGCCACGGTCGACCGGCCCGGTCGACCGAAACAAACAGAGAGCTCTGCTCTCAGACCGGTCGACCGGGACGGTCGACCGTCCAAAGATTTCCAAACGTGCACAGATTTGTGCACGTCGGTCGACCGAACCGGTCGACCGACTTCTAGCCAAGTCGACTAGTCAGAAGACTAGTCGACTGCATGAAGTCTGGAATGGACAGAAAAACAGTTTTAAAAATATTTTGAAAAATCTTTTAACACTCATAAAAATCACCAAAAATAGTTTTATCATTTTGCATTGATATATAAACATGTGGTAAAAAGTTTAGCTCAAATATCAATCAATATGAACTATTTTTGACTCTTATCATTTTTACCAAAAACCAAAAACTGTATTTTCTAAAACTTGAATTTTGACTAGAAAATACGTTTTGTCCAAAACTTCTTCCAAATACAAAAACATGATATTTAAACATTTGAAGCATAATCCTATATTCATGAAACATATGTACATCAAAGTTTTTGTCATAAATTCCAATGCCAAAATAAGTTTTGATAAAACACAAAACTTAAAACACATGAGTATGTATATCAAACTATTTATGTTAGGAAACAAGATGTGTGCAAAAACGTGTGTGATAGAGCTTCAAACCTATTCACTATTCTTTAACAAAATTCTAAATTAAAAACAAATCTAATAGATTATCTTGAGCAATCTTGAAGTCTTGAGCCATGCGATGCCTTGCTAGAGCCTTCTCTTCTATGTTCCTTCCTTGATGTGCAAAAAGCCTTCTTTGCTTCATGAACCTAGAAATTCTTGCAATAGCTAAGCAATGGCCTCCAAATATGGTACTAACCTGAAACTTATCTAAACAAACTAATTAGTACCAAATAGCACTTATTTGTTTTGTTATCATCAAAACTCTAAACAAATGGAGAGTGTAACCTTTTGGGCCAACACGGAGCTTACCAAGTCCAAAACTTGGAGGTCGACTCTGAAGACTGGGATATTAGATGATCCCTGATGCCATCACTTACGCTAAGTGATGCCAAGCCTGTCAAATCCATGGCGACTTCATACATCAGGCACCAGGACATCTTCATTCTACAACTTCTTTCTCACCATTTGAGATGTGGGGAATGGACGTGGTTGGTCCTATCAGCCCACCTTCATCTAAAGGACATCAGCTTATCTTAGCTATAATCGATTACTTCTCCAAATGGGCGGAGACAGTCCCTCTAAAGGAGGTGAAGACATCTGATGTAATCAAGTTTATCAAACATCACTTGATCTACCGCTTTGCTGTGCCATGATGAATCATCCACGATAATGGGCCTCAGTTCGTCATCCAAGTGTTCCAGAGATTCTGAAACAGGTTCAGAATTTAAAGTGTATCTTTAACAGCGTACTACCCAGCCGCTAACGAACTTACAGAAGCTTTCAATAAAACCATTGGAAATCTTCTCAAGAAGTTCGTCTCAAAAAGTCAACACGACTGGGACGACAAATTAGGTGAATGCTTTTGGGCTTATCACATAATAGTGAGAAGCCCAACGAAAGCTGCACCATTTTCTTTGGTGTACAGGTGTGAAGCCATACTCTCGCTAGAAATACAGATCCCATCCATGCGCATTGCCTTGAAGACGAAGATGACAGATGAGGAGAAGCATCAACTGCGACTCCAAGAGTTGGAAGCTTTGGACGATAAACGCCTGCAAGCTCAATAACAAATTGAGCTTTATCAAGCTCGAATTTCTGGAGCCTTCGACAAGAAAGTTAAGAAGTGGGCTTTCAAGAAAGGCGACCTTGACTTGGCTGTCAGAAGACCTATGGTGATGACACATAAGACGAAAAGAAAATTTTAACCCAAGTGGGAAAGACCATTTGTGGTAGAGTCAGTCTACTCAAATGGAGCATATCACTTGATAAATTCAGAGGTGATATACTTATGATGTCGATTAATGGAAAATTCTTAAAGAAATACTACCCTTGTCATAATATTAAACCTCTAATCATTGGGTCGAGTATGTATGATGCTTGTATCGAATGCATTCCCCTACGATGGAATTCTCGATTAACGACTATGTTCTGCTCAATACGACATAATTGTCCTCATTAATCAACAAATATTCGACGACAAGTGGGACCAGCGTCGATGACTAAACCTCGCTGGAGTTTTAACTGGCACATAAGAAGCTGGTTTAAAGGAATAGTCGGGTGAACAACGCATGAGAATACAGTGCAGTTCTTGATAGAATTGAGCCAATAAAGACAAGCTAACTGAGATTAGTTTCGTCACTCTTCTTTAGAGACTATCAAAATTTAACGCCCTAAATGGCTAAGGATAGAGAAAAATATTGGATTTTAAGTCCAATAGAAATTCTCGATAACTCTCATGCTGAGGGGAATAGCATGGCTAGCCTAACTCAAATGATAGTTAGTAAAGGCATAACAAATCCGTTGATAGCTAAAAATTCTAAAGGACTTGGTCCCGCCTTCCCCTCCAAAATCCCTTACCAATTCCCTTTCACAAAATGGTAGGACCACAAAATATTTGTTTCCATTTTCCCGATGAAATGAGCATAGACTTGTCACGTAACAGTAAACCACTGACAAGCCATTTTCAGTAAACCACTGACAAACCATTTTCCTTAATCCCCAACGGAGTTCATCAACTTAATAGTAAACCTCTGACAATTCATTCTATCTCCCACCAAAATCCCCTACCAATTCCTTCCCATGGAGTGGTAGGTCCACAAACTCAATCACTGTTATGTTAACACCATACCTCTAATAGTGAAAAGTTTCAATACTCCTCAGCGAGTGCGAACTTCCACTTGATGACTCCTTACATGGAGTCACAAGTCTTCAAAATTGTCATGTTAATACTACACCTCTAGCACTTTAAACTTCACTTGTCAATTCTCCTCAATAGAATGGCAGGTCTTCAAAATCGCTCATATATCAAACCAACTTTTGTCATGTTAATACTACACCTCTGACAAATTACTTTAAGTTTAATATCACACCTCTAACAGTGATTGAGTTTCTGCCAAGTTCAACAGTAAATCTCTAATAGTCACTTCGCTCAGGCGTTCATATGAAAGTTGAGACGAGCGATGCTAAGTTCAACATCACACCTCTAGCATCCGGTTCATTGTTAAGCTTAACACTACACCTATGATAATGACTTTCCCTTGAACTCCTGTATTGAAGTCAAGATGACCAATGCTAAGTTCAAAATTATACCTCTAGCATTACCTCTACTGTTAAGTTTAACACTACACCTATGACAGTGGCATCTTCAGTTTTCTCAAACGAAACTGAAATTCTTGTGGAGCTAAGTTAACAGTATACCTCTAGCTCACATCCTTGTCAAGTTATTATCATACCTGTGACAAGATCAATCCAATCCGTTAAGTTAATATCACAATCCAATCCGTTAAATTAATATCACAACTCAGACAGTAAAGAAATACTTAGATTCCCGACAGGTCTAGTCTCACTTGTTATTCTCATCAATAGAATGGCAGGTCAACTTAGAATCATTGTTAGGTTAATATCATACCTTTAACAGTGTTCTCTCTACTCCCCAACCGAGTTTTAATTACGTTAATACTAAACCTCTGATGATAGACTCAATCACAATCTCCTGCAGAGTAAAAACTTTACTTGTCATTCTCATCTATAGAATGATAAGTCCATAAAACCTATTCCGCTCCTGTCAAGTTAATATCATACCGAATTTCTTAAATAGAATTTTCTAACTTTGAGTTGCTAAGTTAAAATATCATACCTCTAGCAAATTAAAGGTAATCACTTGTCTGATTTTCAGTGCAAAAAGGAAGTCAAGACAAATAAGAAGGCTAAAAACAAGTGTCACTTTTATTAATATTCAAAAATATGAAAGTGATATAAAATGCTCTCTTTTCTAATAAGATTGAGTGTTACAACAAAGGAGTACAAAGAAGTCCCTCTTACTCAGCGGAAAGTTGCATTCACTCCTTGAAACATCTACACAACGTCTATCTTCTTGATTATGGCCAGGAACAACAATCAACTTCCTCTCCTCTTAAGAACAATAGTATCTCTTGAGCTTGAAATGCAAGGGAGCATTCTGATTCCACCGACCAACTGGTGCAAAGATCTTCACAAGGTCGTAATCCTTCGGTTAATAGGAAGCTCCTCCACCAGAAAGTCATCCAATGATCATGGGTTTTTCGTTGCTATCACTTCTTTGAACAAGATTGGTTAAAGGAGGATCCGAAACCTTACTAGCGACGTCCTCTTTCCTGTGACCTTCGAATACGCCATGCTTATTGTAATCAGGAAGTATCTGAGACCTTACTAGTGCATCATGCCCAATAATGTCTTGATGTGTATCGAGAATCACGCGGATCTTCCTCGCCCTTGAACAGGAGTTCTGACTTCTTAAGTGGTCGCCAATTGAATGAACTGGTAATTTCATGTCTACCTTAATGGACGCAGTAAAGACACTAGAATCAGAACCAACGAAATGGCCAAGACTTGCAAGGAAAAAAAACCAGAGGGTTAAATTTCTGAAAAGACAGAAGATATGGATCCAAGTACATGGCCCAATATTAGACTCACGTTTGATGACTGAAACGCGGGGCATATATTAAGGGCGCAGACACGGGCCTTAAGAACTTTCTAAGTCATGAACTCCGGACACGAGTCTTATACGTGAATCTCACGTTTAAAGCTTCAAGATGCAAAGTTTATCATGCTCTACAAAGATAGAAAATATGGATCTAAATGCACAACCCAACATGAGACTCGCGTCTGATGATTGAAACACGAGGCATATATTAAGGACGCAGATGCGAGTCTTAAAATTTTTCTAAGTCATGAACTCCAAACGCGAGTCTTAGATAAGAGACCTGCATTTGAGGCCTTAAGACGCAGAGTTCACCACGTTCGCATCTGAAAAACTCGGGACTCAGAAGTTAACAAGCTCGCATTTCATCAATTAACGCGAGGATCGCGTTTGTAGAGCATGAACGCATGGATCTCAAGTTGATTGTCAAAACTTCAAGAAAAAGATTTTCAGAAGTTTCAAGAAGAGATCAGTAGAAAAAGTCTCTTCATAATTGGTGATGACAGATCTTCAAGGAAACAAAGCCTTATCATGGCAAAAGCCATTTCCTACCTGAAGAAAAGTTCTTTGGAGGGTTGACATCATCCAGCAAGATACGACCATGAAAGCACCAAAGGTGATGTTTTTGATTTTGAAATCACTTAACAGTGATAATCTTCGAAGAAGATTGCAATAAAGCATTAAAGTTTTGGGTTCTTTCAAGAACTCTGAAAGTTCTTCAGGATGCATGCCCAGAGAAGAAGACAATCTAAAAGTTCTTCAAAGCACATGCCCATGAAGGAAAACAGTTAAGATGAATGTGTTGGCCCAAAGGTTACAATCCCTGGGTTATATATTTTGATGATAACAAATCATATAAAAGCTATTTGATACTAATAGAAGTTCAAGAATGAATCAAACTGATACAGGTATTGATGGCTCAAGAGTTCTCAAGCATGGGATATTAGGGTCTAGCTCAAACGTTGTACAACATCTACTATCAGAGACTCTTGCTTGTAAACTCATATAGTTTATTTTGTTAAAGAATAGTATATACGTTTGAAGCTCAAATACACACACACAAATTCAATACGTTTGGTTTTCAGTTTAACTGGTTTTGGATTTCAAGTACATATATCGGGTTTTGGATTTGAACATGTTTTAGTTCTGTTGATCTGCTTGACACCTTTTTATATTTCTTATCATAACCTTTTATTCTTATATTCAAATAACATGATTTAAACTGCATTTAAAAGCTAACTTTCAGATCTACATTTCTTATTCAATAACCATTTTCAGATTCAAATGTTAAGCATGTCAAATATTTGGTTGAAATCTGTTCTTATTCTGAAAAAAGTTTACAGTTTCTGATTTGACACCTGTTAGTGTTTTATTGATAATTTTCTAATCCGAAATGATTTTGAGTTGATTCCAGTTTGCATTAAAAATAAGACTTAAATCTTTACAAATAAGTCCTATATACTTATTTCTAAATTCTTATGTTTTAGGTCCTGTAAACTGTGTTCAAAATTGACCAACAGTCTGCCAAATTGGCAGAATGGCTAATTTTCAGAAGGCTGATTTTTAACATGTTTTTAAATGTGTTTTGTTGAATTTTAAGAGTCAATTTATTTATTTTAAATCTAGTAAAACTATTCTAAGTTTGTTCCTCCTAAAACCAATATAAAAGGGTCATTAGGGTTGAGTTCTAACAACAACAACAATTCCATTGAAAATTAAAGTTTTGGGTTTCAAGAGAAAAAGTTTTCAAGTTTCAGTTTCGTACTTTTATTTTAAAAATCTTCTTCAAGTTTTGATTCTTATAATCTTTTTCTATTTTTAAATTTCACTTACAAAATCTTGAGCTTCAATCTTATATATTATTCTTTAGGGTTTTTGTAAAGAAGTATTTTCAAGAGAGCGTTTGTGGTCTTTTGATCACCCAGTGCTTATTGTATTATTTTTACGCTACCTCTGGACTAGAGGAGTGTGTTGGGGAGTTGTGTACTCCATAGTGGTTGTAATTTCTTTGGTGAAAAGTTCTAGTAGATTTAAAATCCTTCACGGTGGTAAAGGCGGGGACGTAAAGCGGTGGCTCGAACCTCGAAACAAATCTCTTTATTTGCGATTGATTTCTTGTCTCTCTTATCTACTTTATTTTCATTCATTTATTGTCGATCTATATTCTTACAACAAGATTGCATCGAGCATCTCAAACTCTTATTTAGAGGAATCACGAGGAAGAAGTTCAGAACTCTTCACGGGGTATTCGGCTTCTAATCTTGCTTTGAGTGATCGTTTGCATCATCTCATTTTTATTTTGCGTTGAATATTGAATTGATTAGCCTTACACCTATTCAACTCCCCTCTAGGTGTAATTTCAATTGGTATCAGAGAAGGTCTCTAGTTTTTGGCTTAACATCCTTAGAGATCCTAATTTGCTAATCATTCTATTATTTACTTCATTCATCCACTAGTAAAGATGGCCAACAGTATTAGGACCCCTCCCAAGTTTGATGACCTTAACTTTACCATATGAAAAGTTAAGATGACCATATTTTTGCAATCCCTGCAATGTTGGGTTGTAAAGGCAGTAACCAAACGCTATAACGCACCCACAGGTGAGGAGGGCACTTGGTCTGACCTTGCCTCCAAGGAATATGAGGCTAATTTAAAGGCTCAAAATGCCTTGCTTTTAGCATTGAATGAGGATGACATGACAAGCGTCATTCATTGCAAATCCGCCTATGAGATTTGGAATACTTATTGGTCACTCATGAGGGAACATCACAAGTCAAGAGAGTTAAAATTGATCTCTTGCGTTCCCAATATAAAAACTTTAAAATGCATGAAAATGAGTCTATTGATGACATGATTACAAAGTTTACTAAAATTACTAATGGTCTTGCTTTTCTAGGTGATGAAATCAGCAATGATCAAAAGGTCCGAAAGGTCATTCGCGCACTTCCAGCGTCTTGATAAGTCAAAGCTACCACATTGAAGGAGTTGAACGATGAAGATGAGATGGGGCTCATTGGTCTTATCGGCAACCTTAAGACCCATGAGATGGAGAAAGCGACAAGAGAAGAAATGGCGCCACAAAAGAAGAAGACTATCGCCTTCAAGTATACTCCCGCCATCTCCAACGATGAAGAAGAAGAAGAAGTTGATGAAGAGCTATCTCTCCTCATAAGAAATGTTATAAGATCATACAACAAAGAAAAATACAACCATAGAAGATGACGGCAAGGAAAGGAGGAAAAGAAAATCATTTGCTTAAACTATCAGAAACCCGGACATATCATGGCCGAATGTCCAGATTTCAGAAACAAGATATCTTCTTCTATCAAGCAAAAGAAGCCATTTGTGAAGAAAGCTCTCAAAGCCACTTGGGATTCAGAAAGTGAATTCAAAGAGGAGGTGGACACTGCAAACGTGTGTTTTATGGCAAACACACCCATGGTAAATCTGAACCATCTTTTGATGAAAGTAGAGTAAGTATGGATGAATTATTAAATGCTTTTCTAGAACTTTCAGTTAATTATGATTCTTTAAAGAAAAATTGTCAAACTATGAAAAAGAAAAATGAAGTTCTTCAAAACAAAGTTATTATTCTTTCCAAAGAAAAAGATGATTTGTCTTCCACTTTATTATCAACACAAAGGGATTTTGATGCATACAAGGTTTCATGTAAAGCTAAAATTTCCAAGATTGATGAAAATAAAATTTCTTCCTTAAAAACTAAAATCAACAATTAGGGAAATGTTTTAAAGGAATGTGAGTTCAACAAAGCTAAATTAGAAGACATATTTTCAAAGAAAAATGCTTCAAAGAAATACATTCATACTACACATGCTCACACACACACCAAGCATATTTATACACCACATGTTCACCGTGCTTATAAACCACATGTTCACCATGCTCATAAACCACATGTTCATCATGCACATCATGCTTTCAAGTATGGGAGATTTTATAAATGTACTTATTGTGGCCGAAATGGTCATCTAACTAAATTTTGTTATGATCGTATAAATGGTACTAATAATCATGTTTAGTTTAGGAAAGGTGCTAACCCCCATGGACCCAATAAGATATGGGTACCAAAATCCACCCCTAATGTATTTGATGTAGGTGTGGGCTCTCACTTAACGTGAGAGTAATGGCGCCTTGTGCCTTGATGGTGGATGCATTTAAGCTTAATGGATGCTACATTGGATGCATCACTTTCAAGGACGTTTGGTGGGAGGATCACCATGGTTTGGAGTCCTAGAGATGAGCCATATTAGTTTTGGTAACTATCTCTAACTCCCATTTTGATTACATGCTTTCATATAAATATTTTTAGCATGTTTTGGTTTAAATGTTCATTATGATTGATCATATTTAGATTTATGATTATGGTTTTGTACATGTTTTATGATAATATATTATCTTCATGTATATATTACTTTTGTCTAAACTAATGATATACATGTACATCCTTGAGCCACTTACCTTCATGCAATATACTTTGTGGACTCGTTTATATTTGGATATGTATGTGTACTCTAGTTTATACAAAACATACATATGTCTTGAATTTTGATTTGGTTTGATGAAAATTAAAACTTTTATGTGTTTCATGTTTGTATAAGAATTTCATATTAGCTTCAATGCCTATTTTCATGATTATATTTTTCACATGACTCTTTTACACTCTATATTTGTATTTACTCATGATTTTTGTTTCATCAGCATATATGTGCTTTATGGATTTTGAGTGTTAATTATTGTGTGACTTTCATGTTTTCATGGGATATATGATTTGGTTTCATGTCTTGAAAGATTTCATACTAGTTTTTAAAACTATCTTTAAAACTAGTTTTGTATTCTTCAAATGGTAGTGATTTTCATCTATGCTAAAATATTTTCAACTATTTTTGAAAACCTCTACCTTCAAAGGGCGGTTGGATGGGCGACCATACCTTGTATACCCTTCTTGAATATCTTTTAAACTTGTACATGATAAGGGTGGTAGGTATGAGTTATACACTTAATCCTCATTATATTTCTATTGGTATCAAAATTGATATTTCATATGTTTGTATACTCATATGTGTTTTCTATATATGTATGCCTCATATTTCAATTGGTATATCCATACATACATATATATGATTTGATTGTGCTTATTTCACATGTCTTTACATTTTTTTAAAAAGCACAAATTATGTTTGCTAAGCTTGATTTAGTTCATCATGTCAATTATTTTTAATTAGTATGTATTAAAGCTTATGCATTGTTTCTTTTAGTATTTCATAAAGGGGGAGAAAATTCTTGTTTTTAAATCGGTTATATGTAAAATTGGTATTGGTTGTATTTTCAATTTGTATCAGTTTTATTTTCAAATTGGTATCTTGCTCCCACCATTTATGTAAAATACTTTGATTTGATATATGCGAACATATTCAATATTAGTATCAATGATCTTAAATTGGTATTATTCTCTATTTGGTATCCTTATTACAAAATGATTTTAGTGCTTATCTAAAAATTTGGTTTTTACCTTCAATTGGTATCAATATTTTTTAATTGGTATCAATATGTTTATCAAAATTTTTAAATTGGTATAAAAAAACTTAAGTTTTGGTCTTTAAGATTTGATGATATGACAATTGATTATTTTTTTCTTAGCCCCTTTGTTGATGAACTGATAAAAAGGGGAAGAGATATTTGAGTTTATGTATGCATATATGCATGTTTATATCTTGTTTATACATATATTATTCATTGGTTGTTTCCTAACTCTTTTTGATGTATGACAAAAAGGGGGAGAAGTATTTGTAGTTCCATGTTTTAGTTTCATGTGTTGTACATGTTTATCTCATATATGTTTTTTATATGTTCATGTTTCATATTTTATACTTGATAATAGAGCATCATTTGAGGTGGAGTTTTTACTTCCCTTTTATATCTTGTTTTACAGCTTATATGTTTTGTCATCATCAAAAAAGACGGAGATTATTGGCCCAAAGGTTACAATCCCCGGGTTATGTGTTTTGATAATAACAAACCATATAAAAGTTATTTGGTACTAATAGAAGTTCAAGAATGAATTTCAGGTTAATACAAGTATTAATGGCTCAAGAGTTCTCAAGCATGGGATATTAGGGTCTACCTCAAACGTTGCACAACATCTACTACCAGAGACTTCTGCTTGTAAACTAATATAATTTGTTTTGTTAAATAATAGTGTATATGTGTGAAGCTCAAATACACACACGTAAATTCAGTACATTTGGTTCTTCGGTTTAACCGGTTTTGAATTTAAAGTACATATATCGGGTTTAGATTTGAACAAGTTTTAGTTCTGCTAATCTGCTTGACAACTTTCTACATTTCTTATCATAACTTTTTATTCTTATATTCAAATAACATGATTTAAACTGCATTTAAAAGCTAACTTTTAGATCTACATTTCTTATTAAATAATCATTTTCAGATTCAAATGTTAAGCATGTCAAATATTTGGTTGAAATCTGTTCTTATTCTGAAAAAAGTTTACAGTTTCTGATTTGACACCTGTTAGTGTTTTATTAATAATTTTCTCATCCGAAATGATTTTGAGTTGATTCCAGTTTGCATTAAAAATCAGACTTAAATCTTTACAAATAAGTCCTATATACTTATTTTTGACTTCTCATGTTTTAGGCCTGTAAACTGTGTTCAAAATTGACCAACAGTCTGCCAAATTGGCAGAATGGCTAATTTTCTGAAGGCTGATTTTTAACAGTTTTTAAAATATGTTTTGTTGAATTTTAAGAGTCAATTTATTTCTTTTAAATCTAGTAAAACTATTCTAAGTTTGCTCTTCCTAAACCCAATATAAAGGGGTCATTAGGGTTAAGTTCACAATAACAACAACAATTCTATGGAAAATTAAAGTTTTGAGTTTCAAGAGAAAAAGTTTTCAAGTTTCAGTTTTGTACTTTTATTTCAAAAATCTTCTTCAAGTTTTGATTCTTATAATCTTTCTTCTATTTTTAAATTTCACTTACAAAATCTTGAGCTTCAATCTTATATATTATCCTCTAGGGTTTTTATAAAGAAGTGTTTTCAAGAGAGCGTTTGTGGTCTTTTGATCACCCAGTGCTTATTGTATTTTTTCTACGCTACCTCTGGACTAGAGGAGTGTGTTGGGGAGTTGTGTACTCCATAGTGATTGTAATTTCTTTGGTGAAAAGTTCTAGTGGATTGGAAATCCTTCACAGTGGTAAAGGCGGGCACGTAGAGCGGTAGCTCGAACCTTGAAACAAATCTCTTTGTTTGCGATTGATTTCTTTGAAGGTACACTTAGAGGGGGGTGAATAGATGTACGGCTAATCTAATGAACTAAATGCGGAAATTAAAAACTTAATTGCAACTACACTTAATGCAACCAACGAGTGTAGCCGAATTCCGGTGAAGGGCTCTGGACTAACTCCTCTTTTTCCTCTGAATAAGAGTTGAGGCGCTATATGACGCTCTTGTGGTTAAGCACAAGTGAGGCACACACAAACAAGCCAAGCATATAATATGAATCAGCAATATGAAATGATGCACTGGCATAATATAAAGAGAGAGAGTTAGAGTCAATGGATCAAACACAAACAACGAGATTTGTTTCGAGGTTCGAGCACCCAGCTCTACGTCCCCGCCTTCACCCAGAAGGATATCCAATCCACTAACTTGTCTACACAGGACTCCCACACAGGGAACCTCCACCGAGGATTTGGGGCAATTACAATATGGAGTACACAACTCCTCTCTCAACCAATACAACCTCTACACTTAGAGGCTAGGCACAAAGCCACCACAATATCCACCTCACAAATGAGGGATAAGCACAAAGCCAAACAAGGATCACCTCACACTTGAGGGATACAACCCAATTGCATAACCTCCTCTACACTAAGAGGGAAAGGTACAAAGCCAAGCAATGATAAGGGTTTACAACTTGGTGATCAAAAGACCATAAACCAATTTCTTTTCCACAAAAACAAGGATCCTATAGAGAGGATAGAATGATAAGCTCAAGTGTGGAAAACAAAGTGTTTTTAATAAAGAAAATCACTTGGGAAACTCTCCAAAAAGATATAGAATTTTTAGATCAAAAACAATTCCCAAAAGACTATTTTCTTTGAAATAACAAACACTTTAAAAATAAATAGAGAATAGGAATTTGAACTCAAAAACTTTTTGTTGAAAACACTTAGGAAGTCGAAAATTTTTGCTTTGAAAATTCTTGAAGAAAATCTCTCTCAAATGGTGTTTTTATAGCCTCTTTAAAAAAACTAGCGTTGGCTGCAAATATGGTCCGATTTGACCATCCGGTCGACCGGCTGGTCGACCGGCCAACGGTCGAATTTTGACCGTTGCCAACCACCGGTCGACCGCCCTTACCCGAGAGTAAGGGGACTTCAGTCGGTCGACCGCCCGGTCGACCGACAAAAACCTATGGCCTTTGTGCACGTCTCGTGCACGTCCGGTCGACCGTTCAGGTCGACCGGCTCCTGGTCTGGTCGACCGGCACGGTCGACCGCCAGGGGCTGGCAGAAACAATTTTGGGACTGAAAAACTGGGTTTTAATTTTTAAAATAAACCCCATAAAACTTCTAAAATTCCACAAAAATAAGTTCTAACATTGTATTTGATATACAAACATGTGTGAAAAATTTTAACACATATTTCAAACAATTTGAACCATTTTTGTGTTATGGAAATTTTGCTGAAAACCAAAATCCGTATTTTCTAAAACTTGGATTTTTGAATTGAAAATTCGTTTTGTCCAAATCTCATCCAAATACGAAAACATGATATTGAAACAACTTTAAACATGTTGTATATGGAAATACTCTAATATACATGAAAAGATATATCAATGTTTTTGATATTAAATCCGAAAATATGTTTTGTTAAACTACAAAACTCCAAGCACATGAATAGGCATATCAAAATAAGTTTGTCTAAGTCAATGAAGCATACATGTATATAGAACAATTCTAACATACATTAAACCATGTAAACTTGTTTTGAATCTATCTATTCATGAAAACCAAGATCGGTTAAACCAAAACCGAAAACCAAAACATGAAACGTGTGTGTGTTATGAACTTAAGCATACCACACTATCTAATCTTTACACATGGATCTAAAAACAAAACTAAACTATGTACCGAAGTCTTCTTGACGAACTCCGTCTTCCAGCTGACTCGATCCAAACCGTGATCCACCGAGCTTGACTCCAACGAGTGCTATATATGATCTTTGACGCTCGGGCTCTTGAATCACCATGTGAGAAGCTCCAAAACACCTTTGTTGAAGCTAATCACCTACTAATATCTTGGTTAAGGATCTGAAACTAAACATCACAAGATTATTAGTAAACATAACTACATGAGTTAATCATCATCAAAACTAGAGTGGAAGGGCTCTGAGCCAACAATCTCCCCCTTTTTGATGATGACAAAACTCATGGAGTTATATATGCATGGATTAAAGTAAAGCTTCAAAGAAGCTCCCCTTAAATCATGCATCACAATAAATAATAATATATGGCAATGAAAGCTCATAAACATGTATGCAAATACAAGGAGATAAACATGCATAAACAAGCATGAAACACATCAAATTCTTTTCTCCTTTTTGTAAAACAAAAACAATATGCATAAACAAACAAGAAATCTTTTCCAAAACATGCATATATACTGAAATACTTCTCTCCCTTTTTGTCAGTCATCAACAAAGGGGTTAAAGTAAACACAAAAATAATGTTCTCCCCACAAAGAGGTGAACTCAAATCAATCAATAAAAGATATATTCAATATACATTCATGAAGAGGAAGACACTAAGTTAAATTCCCTACATACATGCATTACATGAAGAAAGTATGACAAGCCCTAATTCACATAACACATAATATGCAATGCATAAGAGGAGATGTGAAGCTCCCCCTACACACGTGTACCGCATAAAGAAGAGTTGTCAAGCTCCTCAATATAAGATACACTCAATATGAATCTATATGTAGAAGAGATGTTAAGCTCTCCTTGCATATAGGCAATGTAAATCAAAACATTTTTAGTTTTCTTATTAAAATAAAATTTTGAGATATCTTAGCAAATCAAATTTTAAGATATCAATTGTAAATAAACATTACAAATTTTGAATTTTTTTAAATTAAGATTTCACAAGATATAGATACCATATGAAATAAAATCATTTGTGATACCAAATTGAAAGTAAAAAAATAAACATCTTGATACCAATTGAAAGCATTTTTCATTTTGAACATATGATATCAATATTCATTTTTTCAATTATTTCCATCATAAAGTATGGGAGTAGAAATCAAAGGTAAACAAAAATACCAATTGAAAGATAAAATACAAATTTTCTCCCCCTTTATGAAATACCAAATAAAACGATGCATAAGCTTGTATTAGGACACCAATTGAAACATAATCAATTGAGATAAGATAGTCATAATAAAAAAAATCAAGCTTAGCATACCCAAAATTTGTGCTCAAAGATATATAGATATAGTAAGCACAAATAAGACATATATATGTATGAAAAATTAGATACCAATCAAAATTGATACTATTTGAAGTGTAAGCATACATATATATAAACATATATATGAGTATACAAAAAGAGTGTCAATATTGATACAATCCAATGATACCAATTGAAAATATAATATGATCAAGTTTATAACTCATATTACCTACCACCCATTTCATGCACAAGTTTAAAAAGATTTTCAATAATAAGCATACAAGGCATGGTCGCCCAACCAACCGCCCTTGAATTGGTAGGGGTTTTCAAAAATAGGTTTAATATAAAGTATGTTTGAAAACTCTACCATATGAAGAATACGAACTAGTTATATGAAAAATTTGTAAACTAGTCGAAATCTTTCAAGTAAGGAATAAAACAAAAACATATTTTATGAAAAACATGTAAATCACATGATCACTAAACACTCAAAATTTATATTAGCACAAATTGTATTCATGAAAACAAAGTCATGAGAAAACACTAAATAAGGTGAGTGTACAAGTGTTATGTAAAGTACATTATCATGAAACTAGGCAATCAAGCTCAATAAGAAATTCCTTAAAAACATGAAAATCATCAAAACATTTATTCTTCAAGGTATATGTATGTCATGTTCAAACTAAAGTATACATACATATCCAAACATAACGAGTCCACAAAAGTATATGCATGAACGCAAGTGGCTCAAGGATGTATATGTATATCTACTAGTTTAGACAAAATGGACATATACATGAAGTTAAACATAAACACGAAAAACATGTAAAATGGGGAATACAAGTCAAACGCATGAATCATCAAAACTAGACTATACTAGTATATCTAATGGGTACAAATGAGCGTTCAAGCACAAACATATAATAGTCTATTTGTGGCTCACTAGTTGTACAAGTATATATCCTAGTTTTAATGAAAACTAACATCTAAACATGTAATCAAAACATGAAGTATAGAAAACAAGATAAAAACCATATGATCATTATGTACATGCACATGCATAGATCTAGGACATACACATTAGTTAAAACAAATGTGAGAACACAAAGATATAAATCCATATTAAATATGGGTGTCTCAAATAACTAAACATGTATATCACTAATCTAATAAACATGGCATATAACATACTAATCATAAAACATCAAGACATGCTAAAAAATGAATAATATGAAAGCATGTAAACTTAAATGAGGAGTAAGGGATAGTTACCAAACCAATAAGGGCAACTCTCCATGTCTCCAAAACAAGGTGGTCTTCTCACCAAACTCTCCTTGAAAGTGATGCATCCAAAATGTCCTCATAAAGCTCGGAACGCATCCACTTCAAGGCACCATTGCTCTCACGTCTGCGAGAGCCCACACCTACATCAAATACAATAGAGATGGTCTTTGGTACCCACACTCTTTTGTGTCCATGGGGGTTAGTTCCTTTCCTAACCCAAATAAACTTATTTGCTAAATTTACATCATGTATCTTATCATAGCAAAATTTAGCATGGTGGCCCTTACGTCCACAATGTATACAATTGTACACATGAGCATACAACGTGTTATGAAAGTGAGCGTGAGGAGCATGTGTATGCCATGGTTTGTGTGCATGCGAAGATGGAACTTGTTTCTTTCGAAACAATGAATCCAAACGTGTATGGTTCAAGGTACATTGGCTCAAAGTGGAGCCCAAACAATCCATATTCTTCTTTAACAAGTTTATATCATTTTCAATGTTAGAAGAAATGGAGCATGCAATAGGTGAGCTAGAATGTGAAGCTACACTAGCATGGCAAACATGAGAATCCAAATCATTTTGCAAAGAAATATTTTTCTTTAAACAATCTTTCAATTCTTGTGAAATCAAATTTATTTTATTTTTTAAAGAATTATTCTTTTTTAATACAAAATCAAATTTTGAAGTTAAATCCTCATTTTTCTTCAAAATATTTCACAATCATTTTTACTTTTCAAAATTTTGTTTTCATTAAGTGCAAGATCAAATTGGGATTTAAGCGAGTCACTTTCACTTGAAATCTCATCACTTTCTTGCAAAACATTCTCAAGTCTAGAAGATAAATTTTTATTTTCTTCTTTTAAATCAAGACTTTCCTTTTTCTAAAGTTGTATTTTGAAATCAAATTTTCACAATTTTTAGCAAGTTCATCATTTATGGCTTGTGCCTCTAAACACTCATTGCAATAGGAACTAGTGCTAGCATCTAGTTGAGTGCCCGAGTGTACCTCAAGGGAATCATTCCTTGGACCATGAAACAATGTTCGTTGGACTTGTCTCTCCTAGATCTCCTCTGCTTATCGATAATCTTTGGTCGCCCGGAGAAGTCAAAATGCTCCATACTGTAAAAGCCGAATCATAGTGAAAAAACACATGTAAATAATCTTTATGGAGAGATGCTCTAAGTGCCTTTAGGGCTATTTCATTGGCCTCTATATGCTTGCTATCACTAGGGTAGGATTCCTTGGTAATGGCAAGGTAAACATGCAAGCCTAGGGTTTTTAAATGACAACTCATAAGAACCTTCCATATGTCAAGTCTAAAGATATCAAACTTGGGAGGAACATCCATGAGTGCAAACTATATGTGTGCAAATGTAAATGCAAATGAAGATTAGCTAACCAAGATCACACTCCTAGGCGGTTAAACCTAATATCAGGAGCGTAGGCTCTGATACCAATTGAAGGTACACCTAGAGGGGGGTGAATAGGTGTACGGCTAATCTAATGAACTAAATGCGGAAATTAAAAACTTAATTGCAACTACACTTAATGCAACCAACGAGTGTAGCCAAATTCCCGGTGAAGGGCTCTGGACTAACTCCTCTTGATTCCTCTGAATAAGAGTTGAGGCGCTATATGAAGCTCTCGTGGTTAAGCACAAGTGAGGCACACACAAACAAGCCAAGCATATAATATGAATGAGCAATATAAAATTATGCAATGGCACAATATAAAGAGAGAGTTAGAGTCAATGGATCAAACGCAAACAACGAGATTTGTTTCGAGGTTCGAGCACCCAGCTCTACGTCCCCGCCTTCACCCAGAAGGATTCCAATCCACTAACTTGTCCACACAGGACTCCTACACAGGGAACCTCCACCGAGGATTTGGGGCAATTACAATATGGAGTACACAACTCCTCTCTCAACCAATACAACCTCTACACTTAGAGGCTAGGCACAAAGCCACCACAATATCCACCTCACAAATGAGGGATAAGCACAAAGCCAAACAAGGATCACCTCACACTTGAGGGATACAACCCAATTGCACAACCTCCTCTACACTAAGAGGGAAAGGCACAAAGCCAAGCAATGATAAGGGTTTATAACTTGGTGATCAAAAGACCACAAACCAATTTCTTTTCCACAAAAACAAGGATCCTATGAGAGGGTAGAATGATAAGCTCAAGTGTGGAAAACAAAGTGTTTTTAATAAAGAAAATCACTGGTAAACTCTCCAAAAAGATATAGAATTTTTAGATCAAAAATAATTCCCAAAAGACTATTTTCTTTGAAATAATAAAACACTTTAAAAACAAATAGAGAATAGGAATTTGAACTCAAAAACTTTTTACTGAAAACACTTAGGAAGTAGGAAATTTTTGCTTTGAAAATTCTTGAAGAAAACCTCTCAAATGGGGTTTTTATAGTCTCTTTAAAACTAGCCGTTGGCTACAAATATGGTCAGATTTGACCATCCAGTCGAGTCGACCGGCCAACGGTCGAATTTTGACCGTTGCCAACCACCGGTCGATTGCCCGGTCGACCGCCCTTACCCGAGAGTAAGGGGACTTCAGTCGGTCGATCGCCCGGTTGACCGACCAAAACCTATGGCCTTTGTGCACATCTCGTGCACGTCCAGTCGACTGTTCTGGTTGACCGGATCCTGGTCTGGTCGACCGGCACAGTCGACCGCCAGGGCCTGGCAGAAACAATTTTGGGACTGAAAAACTGGGTTTTAATTTTTAAAATAAATCCCATAAAACTTCTAAAATCCACAAAAATAAGTTCTAACATTATATTTGATATACAAACATGTGTGAAAAATTTCAACACATATTTCAAACAATTTGAACCACTTTTTTGTTATGGAAATTTTGCCGAAAACCAAAATCCGTATTTTCTAAAACTTGAATTTTTGAATTGAAAATTCGTTTTGTTCAAAACTCATCCAAATACAAAAATATGATATTGAAACAACTTTAAGCATGTTGTATATGGATATACTCCAATATACATGAAAAGATATATCAATGTTTTTGATATTAAATCCAAAAATATGTTTTGTTAAAATACAAAACTCCAAACACATGAATAGGCATATCAAAATAAGTTTGTCTAAGTCTATGAAGCATACATGTATATAGAATAATTCTAATATACATTAAACCATGTAAACTTGTTTTGAATCTATTTATACATGAAAACCAAGATCGGTTAAACTAAAACCGAAAACCAAAACATGAAACGTGTGTGTGTTGTGAACTTGAGCATACCACACTATCTAATCTTTACACATGGATCTAAAAACAAAACTAAACTATGTACCGAAGTCTTCTTGATGAACTCCGTCTTCAAGCCGACTCGATCCAAACCGTGATCCACCGAGCTTGACTCCAACGAGTGCTATATATGATCTTTGACGCTCGGGCTCTTGAATTACCATGTGAGAAGCTCCAAAACACCTTTGTTGAAGCTAATCACCTACTAATATCTTGGTTAAGAATCTGAAACTAAACATCACAAGATTATTAGTAAACATAACTACATGAGTTAATCATCATCAAAACTAGAGTGGAAGGCCTCTGGGCCAACATTTTTGTCTCTCTTATCTACTTTATTTTCATTCATTTATTGTCGATCTATACTCTTACAATAAAATTGTATTGAGCACCTCAAACTCTTATCATGAGGAATCATGAGAAAGAAGTTCAGAACCCTTCACGGGCGACTTCTAATCTTGCTTTGAGTGATCGTTTGCATCATCTCATTTTTATTTTGCATTGAATATTGAATTGATTAGCCATACACCTATTCACCCCCCTCTAGGTGTAATTTTAGAATGACTGTTAAGAGGCTCATGGCTTATTTATAGGCTCGCCAATGGCCATTAATTAACGACATAAAAATCAAAGTCGTTCTTAAAGGCCAATTAATAGCCTTAATTCGCGACGCGAATCTCAAATCTAGTCTAAGTAAGGCACGGGGATTTTTGTCCCGGGAAATCCCAATGACGTTTGGAATTTTAATCCGGGCACGCATCCCCAACCGTCAGACCAGTTCTGCTTCAAAAGATCCAGCGAGATCTTCGCACATAAGAGTCGCGTTATTAGAACCACGTCTCTATTACTACAAGTGACGCTTCAAAGGGCCGCATTTTGAAGTCCACATCCCTTCACAAACCGAAAGCCGTGTCACCTCCAACAAGTTGAAGGTTGCATTCCCTCAAAAAAATGAAGATCGTGGCTCATCGACCACCGAGGGCTGCATTCCCTCAACAAACGAAAGAACGTGTCCCTTTGATAGCCAAGGGCTGCTCCCTTCATCAACTCAGGGCCGCGTCCCTCCAACAATTCAGAGCCGCGTTATCCCTAATAATTCAGGGCCGCATCTCCCCCAAGATTTAGGGTCGCGCTTCCTAATGATGCAGGGTCGCTTCTTCCCAACAATTCAGAGCCGATCTTCCTTAACAATTTAGGGCCGCGTCTCTCCAATAATTCAGAATCACGTCTTTCCTAATAATTCAGAGCCGCGTCTTCCCTAATAATTCAGGGCCAAGTCTCCCCAACGATTCAGAGCCACGTCTTCCCGAATAATTCAGGGTAGCGTCTCCCCAACGATTCAGAGCCGCGTCTTCCCAATGATTCAGGGTCGAGTCTCCCTAATGATTTAGAGATGCGTTTTCCCTAACAATTCAGGGACGTGTCTCCCTAACAAATCTGAGCCGCGTCTTCCCTAATAATTCAGGGCCGCGTCTTCCCTAACAATTCCGAGCCGCGTCTCCCCAACGATTCAGAGCCGTGTCTTCTCTAACAATTCAGAGTCGCGTCTCCCTAACAATTCAGAGCGATGTCTTCCTTGCAATTCAGAGTCGCATCTCACCTACAACTCAGCGTTGCTTGAGTTTCTTCCATTATAATTCAGAGTCGCGTCTCAACAAACGGCTAAGAACTGCGTCTCCACCATGGTCAAGAACCGCATCTCAATCACAAACCCACAATTTTACAATAAGCATGAGTCGCGTCATTCGCGTTCTCACTTGTTCAATGCAACAACTGCGTTTGTGAGACCTGTGTTCTCCAACACAATAAAGAGTGTCTGATTCTCAAACACAAAATAAGGAATAAAAATGAGATAAAATTTGATAACTTTTATTATTTATATCAAAATTTAAAAGTGATACAAACACTCTCTTATTATGTCGGTAGCAGGAATTTCAAGGCCCTCCGACTGGACCAGCTCCTTAATCATCTCCTCAATAAAAAAGGAGATTACAACTCTGACACTGGTGGTAGCTCTCTGCAAATAACAGTCAAGCGAGCGTTAAGACAATGCTCATATGAAGAAAAGAACAAGAGAGGTAAAAGAAATACCCTCAGTGGCGGTGACTTCTCCCAATGATGGAACCAATGCAGGGACATCCACCTTCATCTCTTCCTCAAAAATGTGTGTAAACTTGCTAGTGTCAGGAAGAGCAGGATCATTATCAAAGTCAACTTTGTCTCCTGAATAGTCAACATGTTCCTTGGACGACGAGGATGATACTTGAACCAAGGAGATCTCAGTGACTGGAGCTTTACCACTGAGAAGTTCAGTGGTAGGACTGAGTTCTGCAACGCGGAGAAGCCAACATCAAAACGCTAGGAGAGCCCAATTGTCACACCTCCACTATTTCTTGAGCCGAGGGAACTTCGAGCTGGGTTGAAACTCTCAATTGAGATGGGATTTCAACTTCAGCCCTCTCGTCACTTCTATCAGCTATTCTGCAACCACAGCCCCTTCGGTCATGGCAAATTGGTCTACAAGTTCTACTTCTGCTAGGACTACAAGGCCCCTGCTGCGCAAACCCCGGGGACGAAGAGCTGAAGTCTGCCTCTTCTTCCTCTTCCTCTTCTTCTTCTTCCTGCTTATCTATATCAGAGGGGATTATCTCAGACACTTGTGCTGAAGTTGCAGCCTCAGGTTCTTTTCTTGCCTTTTTCTGGCTAGGCTCACCTTTGGAAGCAGAAGCTCGGGGACGCTTAGGCACAGCTTGCTGAGTCCTTCGAGTAGGTTGTTCCTCTGCAGCTCTTGCTCCAGACTCCGACCTGGAGCTACCTCTGTTCTACTAGCCTCCTTCCTAGCCTCATTTTCGTTCTCCCTCTCGGCTTCCATGTACTCGCTCATCCACCGCATACGGCTCTTGAAACTCGACTTAACTTTATATGATGCTTTAATACTCTTAATACAAGAAGTATTCATTCCAAAGTCAAGTACCCTACTGGCGATGAAGTACCATGTGCAGAAGCCGAGACTTATATAACAATTGGGCATCTGGTGAGAGAGGCTGATGACGGCCCCCGTTACCCCAGCTATGCTATAGCAGGTTGACGCTGAAGTGAAGGCCTGTGTTTGGTTACCGACATATAGCTTATCATAACCAAACTGCTTGGCAAAACGGCTGGGCATGTAAGGCTCGATCATGCAGGAATCACCTTGCCGGAAGATCGAGTATTCGGGCTGGATATTGATGAGCCACCAGAAGACTCTGAAAGGTAGCCGTGTGAACTCGTCCAGGCCTGCAAGATCGGCGAACTTGTACCCGTATGATGCATCAAAGATCTCAGGGAAACATCGGTCGAGCTGATTGTTCAAGCTGCTCAGAATAGCCTTCTGAAAATAGAACATGTAGTACTGCGACCAGCTCAAACTTTCCAATCGCTGCATGAAAGAGACGAAGCCCTCTGAGGGAGGCACTTCTGTTATCAGCGACGGGCAGTGTATAAACATACCAGGCCATCAAGTATATGTAAGGGAGCTTGACTCTAGGATTGGGAGTTCTCACTTCTGGCCTCCCTTCTGGAGTCTACGACCGGCCTGCCTTGGGAGTCTACAACTGCCTCCACTTGATACAGGCTTTTAGCTAGCACCGTAGGCCGCTCTAGATACCGGCCTCCATCACCAGAAGAAGAGAAATTGATTTCTCATGTGCCAACAGAACCATCGGGTACACCACGTCAGCGACGATCATCTCGTGCGGTAGCGTAGTCAGACCACAAACGATTTAAGTCATAGCATGACGAAACCCCGCCAATAGAGCCCGATCAGATATCAGGATATTGGCCTGATGATGAAACTTTCAAAGACTGTGTCCGGTTTTAAAGTATCCTCATTGGACTCCATGGTATATGAGCTGATAGAGGCACTGATTCTTTTTGCAATTTCTTCCTCAGTGCTGGGAGCCGGACGAGTCACTGGGTTATACTTAACATTTATGTCGTTGAAAAGATAGCTCGCCTAGGACATCTACTTGACACCCATGTTCCTCCAGCCAGTCGTCTGCCTGCAGATGTGAAAGTGGCATAACACTTCCCAGTAGGTCTCGTACACTTGAGGGTCATCCTTCTTCAACAAGTGTAACTCCTCAGTGGTCGAAACATACTCTTCATAAGGAGCGTCTCCAATTACCAGCCCTGAAACTTCATACAACTTGTGGAGAGCAAGCCCCATCTCTCCAACTAGGGTGAAGAACGTGCATGTTCAGGGGTTGTAACACTCCAAAACACCATAAAAGTGGAGGGAGTTCAGCGGGATGCCATATTGAACGACCCTAACAGCCTGGTATAGTCCCTCCTGCTTCAATGAGTCCTCGAGCTTTGTCAGAACAAAGCCTATCATTTCCCCCCCATGACTTATATGAAGAATGAACCCAACTGAGCGGACGAAAGTTGATGGGAAAATCAACCCTCTCCTTCAAAAATTGGTTGATGAAGGTGGCGGCTAACTCAGGGGTCTCCCCCGTCGGGTACTCAGGCATGACCAGTCCGGGATATAGCCCAAAAAAATCTCTCCCATAACCGGCAGCGTAAGCCTCATTCGCGCCCAGTTTGCCGAGACATACACCAGAGATAGACTTAGAGAGGTCCCACTCTATTGTGCGACGTACCAACATGTACTGCAGATACGCCAAGGGTTATATTCTCTCCATGTTGGGAAGAAAGAACTTTTGTCCCTGATTTGGCGGAGCCATTTGTTGTCTCTGCCAATGTTTTAAATTTCGCCGAAATTTGGTTTGAAGATGTGGCCGACACGCAATTGGAAACCAATTTCAAATTTTGAAATTGGGTAAATGTCGCCGACATTTCGGCCGATATCCAAATGTCGACCGATTCAATGTCGGCCGACATCATTTGTTTGGGTTTGTTATTGTTACCCAACCCGACCCGACCTCATTAACCCTTAAAACCCTAATCCCTCTTTTATCTTCCCATTACTACTCTCCGATCTCCATCAAGTTTGTTTCGCCGCCGACTCCAGCGAGGAGAGGAAGAAGCAGCAGCTCGTCAATCGTCAGCCCAGCCTCGTCGATCGTCGAC
>JAVJIF010033455.1:0-104913 GCA_038442645.1 Agave tequilana
AAAACATTTTTAAGGCTAATCAGAAAGTATTAAAACCAAAACATGTACTTAAACACACTTAAGTGAGAAAAGGACAAAAATAAATCTGCTCAGAAAACTAACCGTTACTGTTCAAACGGCTAGTCCGGTCGACGGCCCGGTCGACCTAGTATAAAGAAAATGAACGTTGCAGGCCACGGTCGACCGGCCCGGTCGACCGAAACAAACAGATAGCTCTGCTCTCAGACCGGTCGACCGGGACGGTCGACCGTCCAAAGATTTCCAAACGTGCACAGATTTGTGCACGTCGGTTGACCGTCCCGGTCGACCGACTCTAGCCAAGTCGACTAGTCAGAAGATAGTCGACTGCATGAAGTCTGGAAAGGACAAAAAAACAGTTTTAAAAATATTATGAAAAATCTTTTAACACTCATAAAAATCACCAAAAATAGTTTTATCATTTGCATTGATATATAAACATGTGGTAAAAAGTTTAGCTCAAATATCAATCAATATAAACTATTTTTGACTCTTATCATTTTTACCAAAAACCAAAAACTGTATTTTCTAAAACTTGGATTTTGACTAGAAAATACGTTTTGTCCAAAACTTCTTCCAAATACAAAACATGATATTTAAACATTTGAAGCATAATCCTATATTCATGAAACATATGTATATCAAAGTTTTTGTCATAAATTCCAATACCAAAATAAGTTTTGATAAAACACAAAACTTAAAAACACATGAGTATGAATATCAAACTATTATGTAGGAAACAAGATGTGCGCAAAAACGTGTGTGAAAGAGCTTCAAACCTATTCACTATTCTTTAACAAAATTCTAAACTAAAAACAAATCTAACAAATTATCTTGAGCAATCTTGAAGTCTTGAGCTATGTGATGCCTTGCTAGAGCTTCTCTTCAATGTTCCTTCCTTGATGTGCAAAAAGCCTTCTTTGCTTCATGAACCTAGAAATTCTTACAATAGCTAAGCAATGCCTCAAAAATGGTACAAACCTTAAACTTATCTTAACAAAATAATTAGTACCATATAGCACCTATTTGTTTTGTTATCATCAAAACTCTAAACAAGTGGAGAGTGTAACCTTTTGGGCCAACAATCTCCCCCTTTTTGATGATGACAAAACAAATAGGCTATAAACAAAAGAATAGGGGAGGAGAAAGCTCCCCTCAAATTATGCTATATAAAACAAAGAAAAACCATGTAATTTGTAATTTGCAAGTAAACCTCATGAAACCAAAAACCAAAAATACTTGCAAAAATACTTGCAAAACACTTAAACTCAAATTACAAAATTCATGAAAACACATCAAAATCAAAACATATATAAACTCATATGGAACCAAAACCATATGAGCCCATATTTCCATACATAAACTCATTCTCCCCCTTTTGTCATACTTCAAAAAGGGTTAAGAAAACATTTTATTCAATAACACAAACATTAAGTTCACCATAAATGAATGAAAATCTAGCAAAATAAGTGGTTAGTGAAAATATCGGCAAGTTGCAAATCCGTAGAAACATAATCAATATCTATATCTCCTTTCTCAAAATGATCTCTAAGAAAGTGATATGTAATCTCAATGTGCTTGGTCTTACTATGTTGATTTGCATTCTTTGTCATATGTATAGTACTAGTATTATCACAAAATATTTTATATGGTCATAATGCAAATCATAATCAAGGAGAGTATGTTCATCCAAAGGACTTGCGCACAACAAGCCCCCGCGGCAACATACTCCGCCTCGGCGGTTGAGAGAGCTACGGAATTTGTTTCCTAGAGGACCATGAAACAAGACAATTACCAAGAAATTGACATGTCCCACTAGTACTCTTCTATCTACTCTACAACCCGCATAGTCAGCATCCGAATAACTCGTCATGAGAAATCTCCAGTTTTCGGATACCATAGACCCATTCCAATCGTTCCCTTAATATAACGAATAATGCGTTTTACCGCAATAAGATGAGACTCTTTGGGACACGATTGAAATATAGCACAAAGACACACACTAAACATGATGTCCGACCTACTTGCCGTCAAATACAAAAGACTACCTATCATGCTTCTATACAATTTAATATCAACATTTTACCTTGGTCATCCTTATCAAGCTTGGTGGTAGTTACCATGGGAGTGTTGCAAACCTTTGAGTCTTCAAGTCCAAACTTCTTTACGAGTTCCTTTGCGTATTTGGCTTGACATATGAAGTTCCCATCTTGCAATTGCTTGATTTGGAGTCCAAAAAAGAAATTAAGCTCACCCATTGAAGACATTTCAAATTCACATTGCATAAACTTTTCAAATTCTTGCATAAAAACTCATTAGTAGAACCAAAAATTATATCATCAACATAAATTTGCACAATTAAGATATCATTATCAACATACTTAGTGAATAGTGTTGTATCTACTTTGCCTTTAATAAAATCATTTGAAATGAGAAAACTAGAAAGCCTTTCATACCAAGCTCTTGGAGCTTGTTTCAATCCATACAAAGCTTTATCAAGTTTAAAAACAAAATCGGGATGAACATGATCAACAAAACCGGGAGGTTGAGCAACATAAACTTCTTCATTTATAAAACCATTCAAAATGTACTTTTCACATCCATTTGAAAAAGTTTAAAATTTTTGAAAGATGCAAAAGCTAGTGTCATCCGTATGGCTTCAAGCCGTGCTACGGGTGCAAAGGTCTCCTCAAAGTCAATTCCCTCAACTTGAGTGTAACCTTGGCCACTAACCTAGCCTTATTCCTAATCACATTTCCGGACTCATCCATCTTGTTTCTAAAGATCCACTTAGTACCAATTATTGGTCTATCGTGGGGCCTAGGAACAAGGTGCCAAACTTGTTGCGCTCAAATTGATTGAGTTCCTCTTGCATGGCTAGCAACCAATATGAGTCCGCCTCGGCTTCGAGGATGCTTTTGGGTTCAACATGAGAAATGAAAGCAAAATTACCACATAGGTCATGGAGTTTGGAGCGAGTTGTTACCCCTTTAGATGCATCACCTAAGATGAGCTCCTTGGGATGATTTGTGGCATATCTCCAAGCTTTAGGAAGCGGTTGAGAGCTTTCCTCTTTTCCTCTTGAACGTCACCAATTGGTTCTTGCTTGTCATCTTGAGCGGGTGAGTCCTTCAAGGATAGTCTCTCCATGTCTTCACCTAATGGTTCAATCTCTACAACATTCTCAACAAACACATTAGATTCTTCAAATTTAACATGCATGGATTCTTCGATGGTAAGTGAAGATCTATTGAATACTCTATAAGCTTTACTAATTGTATAATATCCAACAAAGATTGCTTCATAAGCCTTAGCATCAAATTTACCCAAGTTATCTTTAGTGTTCAAACAAAACACTTGCATCCAAAAACTTTGAAATATGAAACATTAGGTTTTCTAGAATGATACATTTCAAATGATGTTTTGGAAGAATTTTTACATAAATAAATACGATTTGATAATAGCATGCGGTGTTTACGGCCTCGGCCCATAGATAATGAGGGAGGTCATACTCACTTATCATTGTCCTAGCCATCTCTTGAAGTGTTCTATTTTTCCTTTCTACAACTCCATTTTGTTGTGGAGTTCTAGGACAAGACATTTCATGCTTAATTCCCTTTTTAATCACAATAAGTCATGAAGAGTTGGTTAACAAACTCACCACCTCTATCACTCCTTATTTTCAAAATCGGAAAACCTTTTTCTTTTTCAACCCTTTTTCGAAAAATTTTGAAATGAGAGAGTTTGATCTTTGTGTTCCAAGAAGAAAACCCAAGTGAAACGGGAAAAATCATCAACTAAAACAAATACAAATCTACTACCATTAAGCTCTTAGTTTTAGTAGGTCCAAAAAGATCCATATGAATTAATTCTAAAGGCCTAGTTGACATGATATCCTTGATTGGTTTGAAGGAAGACTTGGTTTGTTTCCCAAGTTGGCACGCACCACAAATGCGGTCTTTCTCAAACTTTAAGTAAGGTATACCCTTCACTAAATCCTTAGAATTAATCCTAGAAAGATGGTCAAAAGATGCATGTCCTAATCTTCTATGCCAAAGCCAAGAATTTTCATCAAAAGCATTTAAGCATTTAGTAGAACATTCCACATTAAACATGTCAAAATATAAACATTATCATCACGAAAACCGGTAAGAATACAATCATTGGATTTAATATCAAAAATCTTGCAAGAAGTATCATCAAAAACAACTTTAAGTCCACGATCACAAAATTGACTAATACTAAGCAAATTATGTTTCAAACCATCAACAAGTACAACATTTTCTATAGTAGGAGATGAACCAATTTGAATGTTACCTATACCGATGATTTTGCCTTTGGAGTCATCCCCGAAGGTGACGGAGCCACCTTCCTCGTACCTTGATAGGGTTGTAAAGTTATTGATGTCCCATGTCATGTGTCTTGAACAACCACTATCAAGGTACCACCGCTCCCTACGTCTTGGAGCCTTGGTGTGTACCTACATCAAATAATTTAGGACTTGATTTTGGTACCCACATCTTCTTGGGTCCTAGAGGGTTAGTTTCATTAACCCAAACAAGATTATTTGATCTATTAACTTGGTCATAGCAAAATTTAGCTAAATGTCCATTCTTACCACAATATGTGCATCTATATACTCTACCATATTTAAAAGCATAGTGAGTGTGTGATTTGTGAGCATGAGAGTTGTGAGCATGAAAAGATTTAGCATGAGAAGTGTATGTGTAGTGTGAGCATGTGAATTTTTAGCATGAGGGGTGTGCTTTTTGGAAAACTTTTCTTCAAGTTTCTTAGTGTTAAAAGCACAATCTTTCAAAACTTTTTCAAAATCAACCATTTTAGTTTTTAAAGAAGAATTTCTTTTTCATCAACAATAGGAGATTTTCCTTTACATGAAACCTTGTAAGCATTAAACTCATTTTGAATAGAAATAAGATTAGACGAAATATCATCCTTTTCTTAGAAACTATAGCAAGTTGATTTTTGAGAAATGCAACTTCTTTTTGCAATTTATAACATTCAATTTCTTATTATCATAAGTTTCGGAAAGTTCAACAAAGGCATGAGCTAGAACTTCCTTACTTAATTCATCATCTTCATCATCAAGAGATTGAGGGGTTACCTTTGGAGTGTTTGCCATGAAACACATATTCGCCACATCCGCCTCTTCCTCGGACTCGCTTTCCGAATCCCAAGTTGCCTTGTACGCTTTCTTTTCTTCCGATTCTTTGGCTTGAAGGAGGAGGCCATCTTCTTCTTGAACTCCGGGCAATCCGCCATGATGTGTCCGGGCTTTCGACAATTGTAGCATATGATTTTCCTCTCCTCTTTGCCTTCGAATTTCCTTCGGAAGTTTAGCTTGTTCCTCCGGTACATTTTCTTCACATTGCGAACAAGTAGTGATAGCTCCTCATCTTCTTCCTCATCTTCTTCATCGTCCTCAAGAGTGGATGAAGATTTGAATGCCATGGACTTCTTCTTTGGTGGAGCAGCCTCTTCTCTTGCTTTCTTTTCATCTCATGGGTCTTTAGGTTCCCAATGAGACTAATGAGGTCCATCTCATCCTTGTCGTTCAATTCTTTTAGGGTGGTAGCCTTGATCTCCCATGATGTAGGAAGAGCCCGAATCACTTTCCGCACCTTGTGATCATTGGAAATCTCATCACCTAAAGAAGAAAGACCATTGGTGATTTTAGTAAAACGAGTAATCATACAATCTATAGATTCATCATCAATCATTTTAAATGACTCATATTGGGACCTCAAGAGATCTATCTTAGCTCTCTTGACTTGTGAAGTCCTTCGTGTGTGACCAATAAGTGTTGCCAAATCTCATAGGCGGATTGGCAATGAATTACCCGTGTAAGGTCATCCTCATTCAAGGCGGTTAAGAGGGAATTTTGGGCCTTGGAGTTAGCCTCATATTCTCTAAAGTTGAAGTCGGTTCATATGCTCTCATCACTATCGGGTGCAACATAGGGTTTGGTCAATGATTTAGCCACTAAGCTACCTAGGGATTGCAAAAAAGATAGTCCTCCTAACCTTCCAAATAGGGAAGTTGAGTCCATCAAATTTTGGAGGGGTTTTGATGTTATCGGCCATGTTTACTAGTGATGACAAATGGAATGCAAATGTTGATTAGCAAATTTTAAGGATCTCTCTATGGATGTTAAGACAAAGCTTAGAGTCCAAGCTCTAATACCAATTGAAAATCACCTAGAGGGGGGGTGAATAGGTGATAATGCTAATCAATGCACAATAAAAAAATATGGAGCAACAATCTCACAAAGCAAGTGAATATAGCAATGACAATTAAGAGCAAGTAGTAATAGCAATGAAAGTAGAGCAAGAACAAGGAAAAGTAAACCAAACGCAAACACCAAGATTTGTTATCGAGGTTCGAGCACCCAGCTCTACTTCCCCGCCTTCCCCAGAAGGATTCCAACCACTTCCACTATCACAAAGAGGACACAAATACACCGGAGTACCCAACTCCACAATCTCAAGTACAAGCAATCTCTGAGTAGTCAAAAGACCACAAACTCTCTCTTGCAAAATTCTCTTCCCTTACAAAGGTCCTTAGAGAAATAATGAGTAGGAATGAAGCTCTTGTGTGTAAGGAGAAAAGAAAATGAAATCAGAGAAATCTTGAAAACACTTCAGAAAATGAGAGAGAATTTCAGCACAAAAACCAAGAACCAAATCTTTTGAATGCGTTAAACTTTTGGAAATTTTTGAGAATTTTTCTTGTGATGATTTGTGAACCAATCTCTCCCCAAACACCCCTATTTATAGGAGAGGGCTAGGGTTAGAAGATAAAACATTTTTAAGGCTAATCAGAAAGTATTAAAACCAAAACATGTCACTTAAACACACTTAAGTAAGAAAAGGACAAAAATAAATCTGCTCAGAAAACTAGCCGTTACTGTTCAAACGGTTAGTCCGGTCGAC
Organism: Agave tequilana; assembly: GCA_038442645.1. Lineage (NCBI taxonomy): Eukaryota > Viridiplantae > Streptophyta > Magnoliopsida > Asparagales > Asparagaceae > Agave > Agave tequilana. The sequence continues at coordinate 6,972 of JAVJIF010033455.1, forward strand.
CGGCCCGGTCGACCGCTAGTATAAAGAAAATGACCGTTGTAGGCCACGGTCGACCGGCCCGGTCGACCGAAACAAACAGAGAGCTCTGCTCTCAGACCGGTCGACCGGGACGGTCGACCGTCCAAAGATTTCCAAACGTGCACAGATTTGTGCACGTCGGTCGACCGTCCGGTCGACCGACTTCTAGCCAAGTCAACTAGTCAGAAGACTAGTCGACTGCATGAAGTCTGGAAAGGACAGAAAAACAGTTTTAAAAATATTATGAAAAAATCTTTTAACACTCATAAAAATCACCAAAAATAGTTTTATCATTTTGCATTGATATATAAACATGTGGTAAAAAGTTTAGCTCAAATATCAATCAATATGAACTATTTTTGACTCTTATCATTTTTACCAAAAACCAAAAACTGTATTTTCTAAAACTTGAATTTTGACTAGAAAATACGTTTTGTCCAAAACTTCTTCCAAATACAAAAACATGATATTTAAACATTTGAAGTATAATCCTATATTCATGAAACATATGTATATCAAAGTTTTTGTCATAAATTCCAATACCAAAATAAGTTTTGATAAAACACAAAACTTAAAACACATGAGTATGAATATCAAACTATTTATGTTAGGAAACAAGATGTGCGCAAAAACGTGTGTGAAAGAGCTTCAAACCTATTCACTATTCTTTAACAAAATTCTAAACTAAAAACAAATCTAACAAATTATCTTGAGCAATCTTGAAGTCTTGAGCCATGTGATGCCTTGCTAGAGCCTTCTCTTCTATGTTCCTTCCTTGATGTGCAAAAAGCCTTCTTTGCTTCATGAACCTAGAAATTCTTGCAATAGCTAAGCAATGGCCTCAAAAATGGTACAAACCTGAAACTTATCTTAACAAACTAATTAGTACCATATATCACCTATTTGTTTTGATCATCAAAACTCTAAACAAGTGGAGAGTGTAACCTTTTGGGCCAACACGGAGCTTACCAAGTCCAAAACTTGGAGGTCGACTCTGAAGACTGGGATATTAGATGATCCCTGATGCCATCACTTACGCTAAGTGATGCCAAGCCTGTCAAATCCATGGCGACTTCATACATCAGGCACCAGGACATCTTCATTCTACAACTTCTTTCTCACCATTTGAGATGTGGGGAATGGACGTGGTTGGTCCTATCAGCCCACCTTCATCTAAAGGACATCAGCTTATTAGCTATAATCGATTACTTCTCCAAATGGGCGGAGACAGTCCCTCTAAAGGAGGTGAAGACATCTGATGTAATCAAGTTTATCAAACATCACTTGATCTACCGCTTTGCTGTGCCATGATGAATCATCCACGATAATGGGCCTCAGTTCGTCATCCAAGTGTTCCAGAGATTCTGAAACAGGTTCAGAATTTAAAGTGTATCTTTAACAGCGTACTACCCAGCCGCTAACGAACTTACAGAAGCTTTCAATAAAACCATTGGAAATCTTCTCAAGAAGTTCGTCTCAAAAAGTCAACACGACTGGGACGACAAATTAGGTGAATGCTTTTGGGCTTATCACATAACAGTGAGAAGCCCAACGAAAGCTGCACCATTTTCTTTGGTGTACAGGTGTGAAGCCATACTCTCGCTAGAAATACAGATCCCATCCATGCGCATTGCCTTGAAGACGAAGATGACAGATGAGGAGAAGCATCAACTGCGACTCCAAGAGTTGGAAGCTTTGGACGATAAACGCCTGCAAGCTCAATAACAAATTGAGCTTTATCAAGCTCGAATTTCTGGAGCCTTCGACAAGAAAGTTAAGAAGTGGCCTTTCAAGAAAGGCGACCTTGACTTGGTTGTCAGAAGACCTATGGTGATGACACATAAGACGAAAAGAAAATTTTAACCCAAGTGGGAAAGACCATTTGTGGTAGAGTCAGTCTACTCAAATGGAGCATATCACTTGATAAATTCAGAGGTGATATATTATGATGTCGATTAATGGAAAATTCTTAAAGAAATACTACCCTTGTCATAATATTAAACCTCTAATCATTGGGTCGAGTATGTATGATGCTTGTATCGAATGCATTCCCCTACGATGGAATTCTCGATTAACGACTATGTTCTGCTCAATACGAACATAATTGTCCTCATTAATCAACAAATATTCGACGACAAGTGGGACCAGCGTCGATGACTAAACCTCGCTGGAGTTTTAACTGGCAACATAAGAAGCTGGTTTAAAGGAATAGTCGGGTGAACAACGCATGAGAATACAGTGCAGTTCTTGATAGAATTGAGCCAATAAAGACAAGCTAACTGAGATTAGTTTCGTCACTCTTCTTTAGAGACTATCAAAATCTAACGCCCTAAATGTCTAAGGATAGAGAAAAATATTGGATTTTAAGTCCAATAGAAATTCTCGATAACTCGTCATGCTGAGGGGAATAGCATGGCTAGCCTAACTCAAATGATAGTTAGTAAAGGCATAACAAATCCGTTGATAGCTAAAAATTCTAAAGGACTTGGTCCCGCCTTCCCCTCCAAAATCCCTTACCAATTCCCTTTCAAAAATGGTAGGACCACAAAATATTTGTTTCCATTTTCCCGGTGAAATGAGCATAGACTTGTCACGTAACAGTAAACCACTGACAAGCCATTTTCAGTAAACCACTGACAAACCATTTTCCTTAATCCCCAACGGAGTTCATCAACTTAATAGTAAACCTCTGACAATTCATTCTATCTCCCACCAAAATCCCCTACCAATTCCTTCCCATGGAGTGGTAGGTCCACAAACTCATCACTGTTATGTTAACACCATACCTCTAATAGTGAAAAGTTTCAATACTCCTCAGCGAGTGCGAACTTCCACTTGATGACTCCCTTACATGGAGTCACAAGTCTTCAAAATTGTCATGTTAATACTACACCTCTAGCACTTTAAACTTCACTTGTCAATTCTCCTCAATAGAATGGCAGGTCTTCAAAATCGCTCATATATCAAACCAACTTTTGTCATGTTAATACTACACCTCTGACAAATTACTTTAAGTTTAATATCACACCTCTAACAGTGATTGAGTTTCTGCCAAGTTCAACATTAAATCTCTGATAGTCACTTCGCTCAGGCGTTCATATGAAAGTTGAGACGAGCGATGCTAAGTTCAACATCACACCTCTAGCATCCGGTTCATTGTTAAGCTTAACACTACACCTATGATAATGACTTTCCCTTGAACTCCTGTATTGAAGTCGAGATGACCAATGCTAAGTTCAAAATTATACCTCTAGCATTACCTCTACTGTTAAGTTTAACACTACACCTATGACAGTGGCATCTTCAGTTTTCTCAAACGAAACTGAAATTCTTGTGGAGCTAAGTTAACAGTATACCTCTAGCTCACATCCTTGTCAAGTTATTATCATACCTGTGACAAGATCAATCCAATCCGTTAAGTTAATATCACAATCCAATCTGTTAAATTAATATCACAACTGACAGTAAAGAAATACTTAGATTCCCGACAGGTCTAGTCTCACTTGTTATTCTCATCAATAGAATGGCAGGTCAACTTAGAATCATTGTTAGGTTAATATCATACCTTTAACAGTGTTCTCTCTACTCCCCAACCGAGTTTTAATTACGTTAATACTAAATCTCTGATGATAGACTCAATCACAATCTCCTGCAGAGTAAAAACTTTACTTGTCATTCTCATCTATAGAATGACAAGTCCATAAAACCTATTCCGCTCCTGTCAAGTTAATATCATACCGAATTTCTTAAATAGAATTTTCTAACTTTGAGTTGCTAAGTTAAAATATCATACCTCTAGCAAATTAAAGGTAATCACTTATCTGATTTTCAGTGCAAAAAGGAAGTCAAGACAAATAAGAAGGCTAAAAACAAGTGTCACTTTTATTAATATTCAAAAATATGAAAGTGATATAAAATGCTCTCTTTTCTAATAAGATTGAGTGTTACAACAAAGGAGTACAAAAAAGTCCCTCTTACTCAGCGGAAAGTTGCATTCACTCCTTGAAACATCTACACAACGTCTATCTTCTTGATTATGGCCAGGAACAACAATCAACTTCCTCTCCTCTTAAGAACAATAGTATCTCTTGAGCTTGAAATGCAAGGGAGCATTCTGATTCCACCTGACCAACTGGTGCAAAGATCTTCACAAGGTCGTAATCCTTCGGTTAATAGGAAGCTCCTCCACCAGAAAGTCATCCAATGATCATGGGTTTTTCGTTGCTATCACTTCTTTGAACAAGATTGGTTAAAGGAGGATCCGAAACCTTACTAGCGACGTCCTCTTTCCTGTGACCTTCGAATACGCCATGCTTATTGTAATCAGGAAGTATCTGAGACCTTACTAGTGCATCATGCCCAATAATGTCTTGATGTGTATCGAGAATCACGCGGATCTTCCTCGCCCTTGAACAGGAGTTCTGACTTCTTAAGTGGTCGCCAATTGAATGAACTGGTAATTTCATGTACCTTAATGGACGCAGTAAAGACACTAGAATCAGAACCAACGAAATGGCCAAGACTTGCAAGGGAAAAAAACCAGAGGGTTAAATTTCTGAAAAGACAGAAGATATGGATCCAAGTACATGGCCCAATATTAGACTCACGTTTGATGATTGAAACGCGGGGCATATATTAAGGGCGCAGACACGGGCCTTAAGAACTTTCTATGTCATGAACTCCGGACACGAGTCTTATACGTGAATCTCACGTTTAAAGCTTCAAGATGCAAAGTTTATCATGCTCTACAAAGATAGAAAATATGGATCTAAATGCACAACCCAACATGAGACTCGCGTCTGATGATTGAAACACAAGGCATATATTAAGGACGCAGATGCGAGTCTTAAAATTTTTCTAAGTCATGAACTCCAACGCGAGTCTTAGATAAGAGACCTGCATTTGAGGCCTCAAAGAGCAGAGTTCACCACGTTCGCATCTGAAAAACTCGGGACTCAGAAGTTAACAAGCTCGCATTTCGTCAATTAACGCGAGGATCACGTTTGTAGAGCATGAACGCATGGATCTCAAGTTGATTGTCAAAACTTCAAGAAAAAGATTTTCAGAAGTTTCAAGAAGAGATCAGTAGAAAAGTCTCTTCATAATTGGTGATGACAGATCTTCAAGGAAACAAAGCCTTATCATGGCAAAAGCCATTTCCTACCTGAAGAAAAGTTCTTTGGAGGGTTGACATCATCCAGCAAGATACGACCATGAAAGCACCAAAGGAGATGCTTTTTGATTTTGAAATCACTTAACAGTGATAATCTTCGAAGAAGATTGCAATAAAGCATTAAAGTTTTGGGTTCTTTCAAGAACTCTGAAAGTTCTTCAGGATGCATGCCCAGAGAAGAAGACAATCTAAAAGTTCTTCAAAGCACATGCCCATGAAGGAAAACAGTTAAGATGAATGTGTTGGCCCAAAGGTTACAATCCCTGGGTTATATATTTTGATGATAACAAATCATATAAAAGCTATTTGATACTAATAGAAGTTCAAGAATGAATCAAACTGATACAGGTATTGATGGCTCAAGAGTTCTCAAGCATGGGATATTAGGGTCTAGCTCAAACGTTGTACAACATCTACTATCAGAGACTCTTGCTTGTAAACTCATATAGTTTATTTTGTTAAAGAATAGTATATACGTTTGAAGCTCAAATACACACACACAAATTCAATACGTTTGGTTTTCAGTTTACTGGTTTTGGATTTCAAGTACATATATCGGGTTTTGGATTTGAACCAGTTTTAGCTCTGTTGATCTGCTTGACACCTTTTTATATTTCTTATCATAACCTTTTATTCTTATATTCAAATAACATGATTTAAACTGCATTTAAAAGCTAACTTTCAGATCTACATTTCTTATTCAATAACCATTTTCAGATTCAAATGTTAAGCATGTCAAATATTTGGTTGAAATCTGTTCTTATTCTGAAAAAAGTTTACAGTTTCTGATTTGACACTTGTTAGTGTTTTATTGATAATTTTCTAATCCGAAATGATTTTGAGTTGATTCCAGTTTGCATTAAAAATAAGACTTAAATCTTTACAAATAAGTCCTATATACTTATTTCTAAATTCTTATGTTTTAGGTCTGTAAACTGTGTTCAAAATTGACCAACAGTCTGCCAAATTGGCAGAATGGCTAATTTTCAGAAGGCTGATTTTTAACATGTTTTTAAATGTGTTTTGTTGAATTTTAAGAGTCAATTTATTTATTTTAAATCTAGTAAAACTATTCTAAGTTTGTTCCTCCTAAAACCAATATAAAAGGGTCATTAGGGTTGAGTTCATAACAACAACAACAATTCCATTGAAAATTAAAGTTTTGGGTTTCAAGAGAAAAAGTTTTCAAGTTTCAGTTTGTACTTTTATTTCAAAAATCTTCTTCAAGTTTTGATTCTTATAATCTTTCTTCTATTTTTAAATTTCACTTACAAAATCTTGAGCTTCAATCTTATATATTATTCTTTAGGGTTTTTGTAAAGAAGTATTTTCAAGAGAGTGTTTGTGGTCTTTTGATCACCCAGTGCTTATTGTATTATTTCTACGCTACCTCTGGAGTAGAGGAGTGTGTTGGGGAGTTGTGTACTCCATAGTGGTTGTAATTTCTTTGGTGAAAAGTTCTAGTAGATTTAAAATCCTTCACGGTGGTAAAGGCGGGGACGTAAAGCGGTGGCTCGAACCTCGAAACAAATCTCTTTATTTGCGATTGATTTCTTGTCTCTCTTATCTACTTTATTTTCATTCATTTATTGTCGATCTATATTCTTACAACAAGATTGCATCGAGCATCTCAAACTCTTATTTAGAGAAATCACGAGGAAGAAGTTCAGAACTCTTCACGGGGTATTCGACTTCTAATCTTGCTTTGAGTGATCGTTTGCATCATCTCATTTTTATTTGCGTTGAATATTGAATTGATTAGCCTTACACCTATTCAACTCCCCTCTAGGTGTAATTTCAATTGGTATCAGAGCAAGGTCTCTAGTTTTTGGCTTAACATCCTTAGAGATCCTAATTTGCTAATCATTCTATTATTTACTTCATTCATCCACTAGTAAAGATGGCCAACAGTATTAGGACCCCTCCCAAGTTTGATGACCTTAACTTTACCATATGAAAAGTTAAGATGACCATATTTTTGCAATCCCTGCAATGTTGGGTTGTAAAGGCAGTAACCAAACGCTATAACGCACCCACAGGTGAGGAGGGCACTTGGTCTGACCTTGCCTCCAAGGAATATGAGGCTAATTTAAAGGCTCAAAATGCCTTGCTTTTAGCATTGAATGAGGATGACATGACAAGCGTCATTCATTGCAAATCCGCCTATGAGATTTGGGAATACTTATTGGTCACTCATGAGGGAACATCACAAGTCAAGAGAGTTAAAATTGATCTCTTGCGTTCCCAATATAAAAACTTTAAAATGCATGAAAATGAGTCTATTGATGACATGATTACAAAGTTTACTAAAATTACTAATGGTCTTGCTTTTCTAGGTGATGAAATCAGCAATGATCAAAAGGTCCGAAAGGTCATTCGCGCACTTCCAGCGTCTTGATAAGTCAAAGCTACCACATTGAAGGAGTTGAACGATGAAGATGAGATGGGGCTCATTGGTCTTATCGGCAACCTTAAGACCCATGAGATGGAGAAAGCGACAAGAGAAGAAATGGCGCCACAAAAGAAGAAGACTATCACCTTCAAGTATACTCCCGCCATCTCCAACGATGAAGAAGAAGAAGAAGTTGATGAAGAGCTATCTCTCCTCATAAGAAATGTTATAAGATCATACAACAAAGAAAAATATAACCATAGAAGATGACGGCAAGGAAAGGAGAAAAAGAAAATCATTTGCTTAAACTATCAGAACCCGGACATATCATGGCCGAATGTCCAGATTTCAGAAACAAGATATCTTCTTCTATCAAGCAAAAGAAGCCATTTGTGAAGAAAGCTCTCAAAGCCACTTGGGATTTAGAAAGTGAATTCGAAGAGGAGGTGGACACTGCAAACGTGTGTTTTATGGCAAACACACCCAAGGTAAATCTGAACCATCTTTTGATGAAAGTTGAGTAAGTATGGATGAATTATTAAATGCTTTTCTAGAACTTTCAGTTAATTATGATTCTTTAAAGAAAAATTGTCAAACTATGAAAAAGAAAAATGAAGTTCTTCAAAACAAAGTTATTATTCTTTCCAAAGAAAAAGATGATTTGTCTTCCACTTTATTATCAACACAAAGGGATTTTGATGCATACAAGGTTTCATGTAAAGCTAAAATTTTCAAGATTGATGAAAATAAAATTTCTTCCTTAAAAACTAAAATCAACAATTGGGAAATGTTTTAAAGGAATGTGAGTTCAACAAAGCTAAATTAGAAGACATATTTTCAAAGAAAAATGCTTCAAAGAAATACATTCATACTACACATGCTCACACACACACCAAGCATATTTATACACCACATGTTCACCGTGCTTATAAACCACATGTTCACCATGCTCATAAACCACATGTTCATCATGCACATCATGCTTTCAAGTATGGGAGATTTTATAAATGTACTTATTGTGGCCGAAATGGTCATCTAACTAAATTTTGTTATGATCGTATAAATGGTACTAATAATCATGTTTAGTTTAGGAAAGGTGCTAACCCCATGGACCCAATAAGATATGGGTACCAAAATCCACCCCTAATGTATTTGATGTAGGTGTGGGCTCTCACTTAACGTGAGAGTAATGGCGCCTTGAGCCTTGATGGTGGATGCATTTAAGCTTAATGGATACTACATTGGATGCATCACTTTCAAGGACGTTTGGTGGGAGGATCACCATGGTTTGGAGTCCTAGAGATGAGCCATATTAGTTTTGGTAACTATCTCTAACTCCCATTTTGATTACATGCTTTCATATAAATATTTTTAGCATGTTTTGGTTTAAATGTTCATTATGATTGATCATATTTAGATTTATGATTATGGTTTTGTACATGTTTTATGATAATATATTATCTTCATGTATATGTTACTTTTGTCTAAACTAATGATATACATGTACATCCTTGAGCCACTTACCTTCATGCAATATACTTTTGTGGACTCGTTTATATTTGGATATGTATGTGTACTCTAGTTTATACAAAACATACATATGTCTTGAATTTTGATTTGGTTTGATGAAAATTAAAACTTTTATGTGTTTCATGTTTGTATAAGAATTTCATATTAGCTTCAATGCCTATTTTCATGATTATATTTTTCACATGACTCTTTTACACTCTATATTTGTATTTACTCATGATTTTTGTTTCATCAGCATATATGTGTTTATAGATTTTGAGTGTTAATTATTGTGTGACTTTCATGTTTTCATGGGATATATGATTTGGTTTCATGTCTTGAAAGATTTCATACTAGTTTTTAAAACTATCTTTAAAACTAGTTTTGTATTCTTCAAATGGTAGTGATTTTCATCTATGCTAAAATATTTTCAACTATTTTTGAAAACCTCTACCTTCAAAGGGCGGTTAGATGGGCGACCATACCTTGTATACCCTTCTTGAATATCTTTTAAACTTGTGCATGATAAGGGTGGTAGGTATGAGTTATACACTTAATCCTCATTATATTTCTATTGGTATCAAAATTGATATTTCATATGTTTGTATACTCATATGTGTTTTCTATATATGTATGCCTCATATTTCAATTGGTATATCCATACATACTTATATATGATTTGATTGTGCTTATTTCACATGTCTTTACATTTTTTTAAAAAGCACAAATTATGTTTGCTAAGCTTGATTTAGTTCATCATGTCAATTATTTTTAATTAGTATGTATTACAAGCTTATGCATTGTTTCTTTTAGTATTTCATAAAGGGGGAGAAAATTCTTGTTTTTAAATCGGTTATATGTAAAATTGGTATTGGTTGTATTTTCAATTTGTATCAGTTTTATTTTCAAATTGGTATCTTGCTCCCACCATTTAGATGTAAAATACTTTGATTTGATATATGCGAACATATTCAATATTAGTATCAATGATCTTAAATTGGTATTATTCTCTATTTGGTATCCTTATTACAAAATGATTTTAGTGCTTATCTAAAAATTTGGTTTTTACCTTCAATTGGTATCAATATTTTTTAATTGGTATCAATATGTTTATCAAAATTTTTAAATTGGTATAAAAAAAACTTAAGTTTTGGTCTTTAAGATTTGATGATATGACAATTGATTATTTTTTTCTTAGCCCCTTTGTTGATGAACTGATAAAAAGGGGAAGAGATATTTGAGTTTATGTATGCATATATGCATGTTTATATCTTGTTTATACATATATTATTCATTGGTTGTTTCCTAACTCTTTTTGATGTATGACAAAAAGGGGGAGAAGTATTTGTAGTTCCATGTTTTAGTTTCATGTGTTGTACATGTTTATCTCATATATGTTTTTTATATGTTCATGTTTCATATTTTATACTTGATAATAGAGCATCATTTGAGGTGGAGTTTTTACTTCCCTTTTATATCTTGTTTTACAGCTTATATGTTTTGTCATCATCAAAAAAGACGGAGATTATTGGCCCAAAGGTTACAATCCCCGGGTTATGTGTTTTGATAATAACAAACCATATAAAAGTTATTTGGTACTAATAGAAGTTCAAGAATGAATTTCAGGTTAATACAAGTATTAATGGCTCAAGAGTTCTCAAGCATGAGATATTAGGGTCTACCTCAAACGTTGCACAACATCTACTACCAGAGACTTCTGCTTGTAAACTAATATAATTTGTTTGTTAAATAATAGTATATATGTGTGAAGCTCAAATACACACACGTAAATTCAGTACATTTGGTTCTTCGGTTTAACCGGTTTTGAATTTAAAGTACATATATCGGGTTTGGATTTGAACAAGTTTTAGTTCTGCTAATCTGCTTGACAACTTTCTACATTTCTTATCATAACTTTTTATTCTTATATTCAAATAACATGATTTAAACTGCATTTAAAAGCTAACTTTTAGATCTACATTTCTTATTAAATAATCATTTTCGGATTCAAATGTTAAGCATGTCAAATATTTGGTTGAAATCTGTTCTTATTCTGAAAAAAGTTTACAGTTTCTGATTTGACACCTGTTAGTGTTTTATTAATAATTTTCTCATCCGAAATGATTTTGAGTTGATTCCAGTTTGCATTAAAAATAAGACTTAAATCTTTACAAATAAGTCCTATATACTTATTTTTGACTTCTCATGTTTTAGGCCTGTAAACTGTGTTCAAAATTGACCAACAGTCTGCCAAATTGGCAGAATGGCTAATTTTCTGAAGGCTGATTTTTAACATGTTTTTAAAATGTGTTTTGTTGAATTTTAAGAGTAAATTTATTTCTTTTAAATCTAGTAAAACTATTCTAAGTTTGCTCTTCCTAAACCCAATATAAAGGGGTCATTAGGGTTAAGTTCACAATAACAACAACAATTCTATGGAAAATTAAAGTTTTGAGTTTCAAGAGAAAAAGTTTTCAAGTTTCAGTTTTGTACTTTTATTTCAAAAATCTTCTTCAAGTTTTGATTCTTATAATCTTTCTTCTATTTTTAAATTTCACTTACAAAATCTTGAGCTTCAATCTTATATATTATCCTCTAGGGTTTTTATAAAGAAGTGTTTTCAAGAGAGCGTTTGTGGTCTTTTGATCACCCTGTGCTTATTGTATTGTTTCTACGCTACCTCTGGACTAGAGGAGTGTGTTGGGGAGTTGTGTACTCCATAGTGATTGTAATTTCTTTGGTGAAAAGTTCTAGTGGATTGGAAATCCTTCACAGTGGTAAAGGCGGGCACGTAGAGCGGTAGCTCGAACCTTGAAACAAATCTCTTTGTTTGCGATTGATTTCTTTGAAGGTACACTTAGAGGGGGGTGAATAGATGTACGGCTAATCTAATGAACTAAATGCGGAAATTAAAAACTTAATTACAACTACACTTAATGCAACCAACGAGTGTAGCCGAATTCCCGGTGAAGGGCTCTGGACTAACTCCTCTTGATTCCTCTGAATAAGAGTTGAGGCGCTATATGACGCTCTTGTGGTTAAGCACAAGTGAGGCACACACAAACAAGCCAAGCATATAATATGAATCAGCAATATGAAATGATGCACTGGCATAATATAAAGAGAGAGTTAGAGTCAATGGATCAAACACAAACAACGAGATTTGTTTCGAGGTTCGAGCACCCAGCTCTACGTCCCCGCCTTCACCCAGAAGGATATCCAATCCACTAACTTGTCCACACAGGACTCCCACACAGGGAACCTCCACCGAGGATTTGGGGCAATTACAATATGGAGTACACAACTCCTCTCTCAACCAATACAACCTCTACACTTAGAGGCTAGGCACAAAGCCACCACAATATCCACCTCACAAATGAGGGATAAGCACAAAGCCAAACAAGGATCACCTCACACTTGAGGGATACAACCCAATTGCATAACCTCCTCTACACTAAGAGGGAAAGGTACAAAGCCAAGCAATGATAAGGGTTTACAACTTGGTGATCAAAAGACCATAAACCAATTTCTTTTCCACAAAAACAAGGATCCTATAGAAAGGATAGAATGATAAGCTCAAATGTGGAAAACAAAGTGTTTTTAATAAAGAAAATCACTTGGGAAACTCTCCAAAAAGATATAGAATTTTTAGATCAAAAACAATTCCCAAAAGACTATTTTCTTTGAAATAACAAAATACTTTAAAAATAAATAGAGAATAGGAATTTGAACTCAAAAACTTTTTGTTGAAAACACTTAGGAAGTCGAAAATTTTTGCTTTGAAAATTCTTGAAGAAAATCTCTCTCAAATGGTGTTTTTATAGCCTCTTTAAAAAAACTAGCCGTTGGCTGCAAATATGGTCCGATTTGACCATCCGGTCGACCGGCTGGTCGACCGGCCAACGGTCGAATTTTGACCGTTGCCAACCACCGGTCGACCGCCCTTACCCGAGAGTAAGGGGACTTCAGTCGGTCGACCGCCCGGTCGACCGACAAAAACCTATGGCCTTTGTGCACGTCTCGTGCACGTCCGGTCGACCGTTCCGGTCACCGGCACGGTCGATCGCCAGGGCTGGCAGAAACAATTTTGGGACTGAAAAACTGGGTTTTAATTTTTAAAATAAACCCCATAAAACTTCTAAAATTCCACAAAAATAAGTTCTAACATTGTATTTGATATACAAACATGTGTGAAAAATTTCAACACATATTTCAAACAATTTGAACCATTTTTGTGTTATGGAAATTTTGCTGAAAACCAAAATCCGTATTTTCTAAAACTTGGATTTTTGAATTGAAAATTCGTTTTGTCCAAATCTCATCCAAATACAAAAACATGATATTGAAACAACTTTAAACATGTTGTATATGGAAATACTCTAATATACATGAAAAGATATATCAATGTTTTTGATATTAAATCCGAAAATATGTTTTGTTAAACTACAAAACTCCAAGCACATGAATAGGCATATCAAAATAAGTTTGTCTAAGTCAATGAAGCATACATGTATATAGAACAATTCTAACATACATTAAACCATGTAAACTTGTTTTGAATCTATCTATTCATGAAAACCAAGATCGGTTAAACCAAAACCGAAAACCAAAACATGAAACGTGTGTGTGTTATGAACTTAAGCATACCACACTATCTAATCTTTACACATGGATCTAAAAACAAAACTAAACTATGTACCGAAGTCTTCTTGACGAACTCCGTCTTCCAGCTGACTCGATCCAAACCGTGATCCACCGAGCTTGACTCCAACGAGTGCTATATATGATCTTTGACGCTCGGGCTCTTGAATCACCATGTGAGAAGCTCCAAAACACCTTTGTTGAAGCTAATCACCTACTAATATCTTGGTTAAGGATCTGAAACTAGACATCACAAGATTATTAGTAAACATAACTACATGAGTTAATCATCATCAAAACTAGAGTGGAAGGGCTCTGAGCCAACAATCTCCCCCTTTTTGATGATGACAAAACTCATGGAGTTATATATGCATGGATTAAAGTAAAGCTTCAAAGAAGCTCCCCCTAAATCATGCATCACAATAAATAATAATATATGGCAATGAAAGCTCATAAACATGTATGCAAATACAAGGAGATAAACATGCATAAACAAGCATGAAACACATCAAATTCTTTTCTCCTTTTTGTAAAACAAAAACAATATGCATAAACAAACAAGAAATCTTTTCCAAAACATGCATATATACTGAAATACTTCTCTCCCTTTTTGTCAGTCATCAACAAAGGGGTTAAAGTAAACACAAAAACAATGTTCTCCCCACAAAGAGGTGAACTCAAATCAATCAATAAAAGATATATTCAATATACATTCATGAAGAGGAAGACGCTAAGTTAAATTCCCTACATACATGCATTACATGAAGAAAGTATGACAAGCCCTAATTCACATAACACATAATATGCAATGCATAAGAGGAGATGTGAAGCTCCCCCTACACACGTGTACCGCATAAAAAAGAGTTGTCAAGCTCCTCAATATAAGATACACTCAACATGAATCTATATGTAGAAAGATGTTAAGCTCTCCTTGCATATAGGCAATGTAAATCAAAACATTTTTAGTTTTCTTATTAAAATAAAATTTTGAGATATCTTAGCAAATCAAATTTTAAGATATCAATTGTAAATAAACATTACAAATTTTGAATTTTTTTTAAATTAAGATTTCACAAGATATAGATACCATATGAAATAAAATCATTTGTGATACCAAATTGAAAGTAAAAAAATAAACATCTTGATACCAATTGAAAGCATTTTTCATTTTGAACATATGATATCAATATTCATTTTTTCAATTATTTTCTATCATAAAGTATGGGAGTAGAAATCAAAGGTAAACAAAAATACCAATTGAAAGATAAAATACGAATTTTCTCCCCCTTTATGAAATACCAAATAAAACGATGCATAAGCTTGTATTAGGACACCAATTGAAACATAATCAATTGAGATAAGATAGTCATAATAAAAAAAATCAAGCTTAGCATACCCAAAATTTGTGCTCAAAGATATATAGATATAGTAAGCACAAATAAGACATATATATGTATGGAAAAATTAGATACCAATCAAAATTGATACTATTTGAAGTGTAAGCATACATATATATAAACATATATATGAGTATACAAAAAGAGTGTCAATATTGATACAATCCAATGATACCAATTGAAAATATAATATAATCAAGTTTATAACTCATATTACCTACCACCCATTTCATGCACAAGTTTAAAAAGATTTTCAATAATAAGCATACAAGGCATGGTCGCCCAACCAACCGCCCTTGAATTGGTAGGGGTTTTCAAAAATAGGTTTAATATAAAGTATGTTTGAAAACTCTACCATATGAAGAATACGAACTAGTTATATGAAAAATTTGTAAACTAGTACGAAATCCTTCAAGTAAGGAATAAAACAAAAACATATTTTATGAAAAACATGTAAATCACATGATCACTAAACACTCAAAATTTATATTAGCACAAATTGTATTCATAAAAACAAAGTCATGAGAAAACACTAAATAAGGTGAGTGTACAAGTGTTATGTAAAGTACATTATCATGAAACTAGGCAATCAAGCTCAATAAGAAATTCCTTAAAAACATGAAAATCATCAAAACGATTTATTCTTCAAGGTATATGTATGTCATGTTCAAACTAAAGTATACATACATATCCAAACATAACGAGTCCACAAAAGTATATGCATGAACGCAAGTGGCTCAAGGATGTATATGTATATCTACTAGTTTAGACAAAATGGACATATACATGAAGTTAAACATAAACACGAAAAACATGTAAAATGGGGAATACAAGTCAAACGCATGAATCATCAAAACTAGACTATACTAGTATATCTAATGGGTACAAATGAGCGTTCAAGCACAAACATATAATAGTCTATTTGTGGCTCACTAGTTGTACAAGTATATATCCTAGTTTTAATGAAAACTAACATCTAAACATGTAATCAAAACATGAAGTATAGAAAACAAGATAAAAACCTATATGATCATTATGTACATGCACATGCATAGATCTAGGACATACACATTAGTTAAAACAAATGTGAGAACACAAAGATATAAATCCATATTAAATATGGGTGTCTCAAATAACTAAACATGTATATCACTAATCTAATAAACATGGCATATAACATACTAATCATAAAACATCAAGACATGCTAAAAAATGAATAATATGAAAGCATGTAAACTTAAATGAGGAGTAAGGGATAGTTACCAAACCAATAAGGGCAACTCTCCATGTCTCCAAAACAAGGTGGTCTTCTCACCAAACTCTCCTTGAAAGTGATGCATCCAAAATGTCCTCATAAAGCTCGAAACGCATCCACTTCAAGGCACCATTGCTCTCACGTCTGCGAGAGCCCACACCTACATCAAATACAATAGAGGTGATCTTTGGTACCCACACTCTTTTGTGTCCATGGGGGTTAGTTCCTTTCCTAACCCAAATAAACTTATTTGCTAAATTTACATCATGTATCTTATCATAGCAAAATTTAGCATGGTGGCCCTTACGTCCACAATGTATACAATTGTACACATGAGCATACAACGTGTTATGAAAGTGAGCGTGAGGAGCATGTGTATGCCATGGTTTGTGTGCATGCGAAGATGGAACTTGTTTCTTTCGAAACAATGAATCCAAACGTGTATGGTTCAAGGTACATTGGCTCAAAGTGGAGCCCAAACAATCCATATTCTTCTTTAACAAGTTTATATCATTTTCAATGTTAGAAGAAATGGAGCATGCAATAGGTGAGCTAGAATGTGAAGCTACACTAGCATGGCAAACATGAGAATCCAAATCATTTTGCAAAGAAATATTTTTCTTTAAACAATCTTTCAATTCTTGTGAAATCAAATTTATTTTATTTTAAAGAATTATTCTTTTTTAATACAAAATCAAATTTTGAAGTTAAATCCTCATTTTTCTTCAAAATATATTCACAGTCATTTTTACTTTTCAAAATTTGTTTTCATTAAGTGCAAGATCAAATTGGGATTTAAGCGAGTCACTTTCACTTGAAATCTCATCACTTTCTTGCAAAACAATCTCAAGTCTAGAAGATAAATTTTTATTTTCTTCTTTTAAATCAAGACTTTCCTTTTTCTAAAGTTTGTATTTTGAAATCAAATTTTCACAATTTTTAGCAAGTTCATCATTTATGGCTTGTGCCTCTAAACACTCATTGCAATAGGAACTAGTGCTAGCATCTAGTTGAGTGTCCGAGTGTACCTCAAGGGAATCATTCCCTTGGACCATGAAGCAATGTTCGTTGGACTTGTCTCTCCTAGATCTCCTCTGCTTTTCGATAATCTTTGGTCGCCCGGAGAAGTCAAAATGCTCCATACTGTAAAAGCCGAATCATAGTGAAAAAACACATGTAAATAATCTTTATGGAGAGATGCTCTAAGTGCCTTTAGGGCTATTTCATTGGCCTTTATATGCTTGCTATCACTAGGGTAGGATTCCTTGGTAATGGCAAGGTAAACATGCAAGCCTAGGGTTTTTAAATGACAACTCATAAGAACCTTCCATATGTCAAGTCTAAAGATATCAAACTTGGGAGGAACATCCATGAGTGCAAACTATATGTGTGCAAATGTAAATGCAAATGAAGATTAGCTAACCAAGATCACACTCCTAGGCGGTTAAACCTAATATCAGGAGCGTAGGCTCTGATACCAATTGAAGGTACGCCTAGAGGGGGGTGAATAGGTGTACGGCTAATCTAATGAACTAAATGCGGAAATTAAAAACTTAATTGCAACTACACTTAATGCAACCAACGAGTGTAGCCGAATTCCCGGTGAAGGGCTCTGGACTAACTCCTCTTGATTCCTCTGAATAAGAGTTGAGGCGCTATATGAAGCTCTCGTGGTTAAGCACAAGTGAGGCACACACAAACAAGCCAAGCATATAATATGAATGAGCAATATAAAATTATGCAATGGCACAATATAAAGAGAGAGTTAGAGTCAATGGATCAAACGCAAACAACGAGATTTGTTTCGAAGTTCGAGCACCCAGCTCTACGTCCCCGCCTTCACCCAAAAGGATTCCAATCCACTAACTTGTCCACACAGGACTCCTACACAGGGAACCTCCACCGAGGATTTGGAGCAATTACAATATGGAGTACACAACTCCTCTCTCAACCAATACAACCTCTACACTTAGAGGCTAGGCACAAAGCCACCACAATATCCACCTCACAAATGAGGGATAAGCACAAAGCCAAACAAGGATCACCTCACACTTGAGGGATACAACCCAATTGCACAACCTCCTCTACACTAAGAGGGAAAGGCACAAAGCCAAGCAATGATAAGGGTTTATAACTTGGTGATCAAAAGACCACAAACCAATTTCTTTTCCACAAAAACAAGGATCCTATGAGAGGGTAGAATGATAAGCTCAAGTGTGGAAAACAAATGTTTTTAATAAAGAAAATCACTTGGTAAACTCTCCAAAAAGATATAGAATTTTTAGATCAAAAATAATTCCCAAAAGACTATTTTCTTTGAAATAACAAAACACTTTAAAAACAAATAGAGAATAGGAATTTGAACTCAAAAACTTTTTACTGAAAACACTTAGGAAGTAGGAAATTTTTGCTTTGAAAATTCTTGAAGAAAACCTCTCAAATGGGGTTTTTATAGTCTCTTAAAAAAACTAGCCGTTGGCTACAAATATGGTCAGATTTGACCATCCAGTCGACCGGTCGTCGAACGGTCGAATTTTGACCGTTGCCAACCACCGGTCGACTGCCCGGTCGACCGCCCTTACCCGAGAGTAAGGGGACTTCAGTCGGTCAACCGCCCGGTTGACCGACCAAAACCTATGGCCTTTGTGCACGTCTCGTGCACGTCCAGTCGACTGTTCTGGTTGACCGGATCCTGGTCTGGTCGACCGGCACAGTCGACCGCCAGGGCCTGGCAGAAACAATTTTGGGACTGAAAAACTGGGTTTTAATTTTTAAAATAAATCCCATAAAACTTCTAAAATTCCACAAAAATAAGTTCTAACATTATATTTGATATACAAACATGTGTGAAAAATTTCAACACATATTTCAAACAATTTGAACCACTTTTGTGTTATGGAAATTTTGCCGAAAACCAAAATCCGTATTTTCTAAAACTTGAATTTTTGAATTGAAAATTCGTTTTGTTCAAAACTCATCCAAATACAAAAATATGATATTGAAACAACTTTAAGCATGTTGTATATGGATATACTCCAATATACATGAAAAGATATATCAATGTTTTTGATATTAAATCCAAAAATATGTTTTGTTAAAATACAAAACTCCAAACACATGAATAGGCATATCAAAATAAGTTTGTCTAAGTCTATGAAGCATACATGTATATAGAATAATTCTAATATACATTAAACCATGTAAACTTGTTTTGAATCTATTTATACATGAAAACCAAGATCGGTTAAACTAAAACCGAAAACCAAAACATGAAACGTGTGTGTGTTGTGAACTTGAGCATACCACACTATCTAATCTTTACACATGGATCTAAAAACAAAACTAAACTATGTACCGAAGTCTTCTTGATGAACTCCGTCTTCAAGCCGACTCGATCCAAACCGTGATCCACCGAGCTTGACTCCAACGAGTGCTATATATGATCTTTGACGCTCGGGCTCTTGAATTACCATGTGAGAAGCTCCAAAACACCTTTGTTGAAGCTAATCACCTACTAATATCTTGGTTAAGAATCTGAAACTAAACATCACAAGATTATTAGTAAACATAACTACATGAGTTAATCATCATCAAAACTAGAGTGGAAGGCCTCTGGGCCAACATTTTTGTCTCTCTTATCTACTTTATTTTCATTCATTTATTGTCGATCTATACTCTTACAATAAAATTGTATTGAGCACCTCAAACTCTTATCATGAGGAATCATGAGAAAGAAGTTCAGAACCCTTCACGGGCGACTTCTAATCTTGCTTTGAGTGATCGTTTGCATCATCTCATTTTTATTTTGCATTGAATATTGAATTGATTAGCCATACACCTATTCACCCCCCTCTAGGTGTAATTTTTGAATGACTGTTAAGAGGCTCATGGCTTATTTATAGGCTCGCCAATGGCCATTAATTAACGACATAAAAATCAAAGTCGTTCTTAAAGGCCAATTAATAGCCTTAATTCGCGACGCGAATCTCAAATCTAGTCTAAGTAAGGCACGGGGATTTTTGTCCGGGAAATCCCAATGACGTTTGGAATTTTAATCCGGGCACGCATCCCCAACCGTCAGACCAGTTCTGCTTCAAAAGATCCAGCGAGATCTTCGCACATAAGAGTCGCGTTATTAGAACCACGTCTCTATTACTACAAGTGACGCTTCAAAGGGCCGCATTTTGAAGTCCACATCCCTTCACAAACCGAAAGCCGTGTCACCTCCAACAAGTTGAAGGTTGCATTCCCTCAAAAAAATGAAGATCGTGGCTCATCGACCACCGAGGGCTGCATTCCCTCAACAAACGAAAGAACGTGTCCCTTTGATAGCCAAGGGCTGCTCCCTTCATCAACTCAGGGCCGCGTCCCTCCAACAATTCAGAGCCGCGTTATCCCTAATAATTCAGGGCCGCATCTCCCCCAAGATTTAGGGTCGCGCTTCCTAATGATGCAGGGTCGCTTCTTCCCAACAATTCAGAGCCGCATCTTCCTTAACAATTTAGGGCCGCGTCTCTCCAATAATTCAGAACCACGTCTTTCCTAATAATTCAGAGCCGCGTCTTCCCTAATAATTCAGGGCCAAGTCTCCCCAACGATTCAGAGCCACGTCTTCCCGAATAATTCAGGGTAGCGTCTCCCCAACGATTCAGAGCCGCGTCTTCCCAACGATTCAGGGTCGAGTCTCCCCAATGATTTAGAGATGCGTTTTCCCTAACAATTCAGGGACGTGTCTCCCTAACAAATCTGAGCCGCGTCTTCCCTAATAATTCAGGGCCGCGTCTTCCCTAACAATTCCGAGCAGCGTCTCCCCAACGATTCAGAGCCGTGTCTTCTCTAACAATTCAGAGTCGCGTCTCCCTAACAATTCAGAGCGATGTCTTCCTTGCAATTCAGAGTCGCATCTCACCTACAACTCAGCGTTGCTTGAGTTTCTTCCATTATAATTCAGAGTCGTGTCTCAACAAACGGCTAAGAACTGCGTCTCCACCATGGTCAAGAACCGCATCTCAATCACAAACCCACAATTTTACAATAAGCATGAGTCGCGTCATTCGCGTTCTCACTTGTTCAATGCAACAACTGCGTTTGTGAGACCTGTGTTCTCCCACACAATAAAGAGTGTCTGATTCTCAAACACAAAATAAGGAATAAAAATGAGATAAAATTTGATAACTTTTATTATTTATATCAAAATGTTAAAAGTGAGACAAACACTCTCTTATTATGTCGGTAGCAGGAACTTCAAGGCTCTCCGACTGGACCAGCTCCTTAATCATCTCCTCAATAAAAAAGGAGATTACAACTCTGACACTGGTGGTAGCTCCTGCAAATAACAGTCAAGCGAGCGTTAAGACAATGCTCATATGAAGAAAAGAACAAGAGAGGTAAAAGAAATACCCTCAGTGGCGGTGACTTCTCCCGATGATGGAACCAATGCAGGGACATCCACCTGCATCTCTTCCTCAAAAATGTGTGTAAACTAGCTAGTGTCAGGAAGAGCAGGTTCATTATCAAAGTCAACTTTGTCTCCTGAATAGTCAACATGTTCCTTGGACGACGAGGATGATACTTGAACCAAGGAGATCTCAGTGACTGGAGCTTTACCACTGAGAAGTTCAGTGGTAGGACTGAGTTCTGCAACGCGGGAAGCCAACATCAAAACGCTAGGAGAGCCCAATTGTCACACCTCCACTATTTCTTGAGCCGAGGGAACTTCGAGCTGGGTTGAAACTCTCAATTGAGATGGGATTTCAACTTCAGCCCTCTCGTCACTTCTATCAGCTATTCTGCAACCACAGCCCCTTCGGTCATGGCAAATTGGTCTACAAGTTCTACTTCTGCTAGGACTACGAGGCCCCTGCTGCGCAAACCCCGGGGACGAAGAGCTAAGTCTGCCTCTTCTTCCTCTTCCTCTTCTTCTTCTTCCTGCTTATCTATATCAGAGGGGATTATCTCAGACACTTGTGCTGAAGTTGCAGCCTCAGGTTCTTTTCTTGCCTTTTTCTGGCTAGGCTCACCTTTGGAAGCAGAAGCCCGGGGACGCTTAGGCACAGCTTGCTGAGTCCTTCGAGTAGGTTGTTCCTCTGCAGCTCTTGCTCCAGACTCCGACCTGGAGCTACCTCTGTTCTACTAGCCTCCTTCCTAGCCTCATTTTCGTTCTCCCTCTCGGCTTCCATGTACTCGCTCATCCACCGCATACGGCTCTTGAAACTCGACTTAACTTTATATGATGCTTTAATACTCTTAATACAAGAAGTATTCATTCCAAAGTCAAGTACCCTACTGGCGATGAAGTACCATGTGCAGAAGCCGAGACTTATATAACAATTGGGCATCTGGTGAGAGAGGCTGAAGACGGCCCCCGTTACCCTAGCTACGCTATAGCAGGTTGACGCTGAAGTGAAGGCCTGTGTTTGGTTACCGACATATAGCTTATCATAACCAAACTGCCTGGCAAAACGGCTGGGCATGTAAGGCTCGATCACGCAGGAATCACCTTGCCGAAAGATCGAGTATTCGGGCTGGATATTGATGAGCCACCAGAAGACTCTGAAAGGTAGCCGTGTTAACTCGTCCAGGCCTGCAAGATCGGCGAACTTGTCCCCGTATGATGCATCAAAGATCTCAGGGAAACATCGGTCGAGCTGATTGTTCAAGCTGCTCAGAATAGCCTTCTGAACATAGAACATGTAGTACTGTGACCAGCTCAAACTTTCCAATCGCTGCATGAAAGAGACGAAGCCCTCTGAGGGAGGCACTTCTATTATCAGCGACGGGCAGTGTATAAACATACCAGGCCATCAAGTATGTGTAAGGGAGCTTGACTCTAGGATTGGGAGTTCTCACTTCTGGCCTCCCTTCTGAGTCTACGACCGGCCTGCCTTGGGAGTCTACAACTGCCTCCACTTTATACAGGCTTTTAGCTAGCACCGTAGGCCGCTCTAGATACCGGCCTCCATCACCAGAAGAAGAGAAATTGATTTCTCATGTGCCAACAGAACCATCGGGTACACCACGTCAGCGACGATCATCTCGTGCGGTAGCGTCAGCACCACAAACGATTTAAGTCATAGCATGACGAAACCCGCCAATAGAGCCCGATCAGATATCAGGATATTGGCCTGATGATGAAACTTTCAAAGACTGTGTCCGGTTTTAAAGTATCCTCATTGGACTCCATGGTATATGAGCTGATAGAGGCACTGATTCTTTTTGCAATTTCTTCCTCAGTGCTGGGAGCCGGACGAGTCACTGGGTTATACTTAACATTTATGTCGTTGAAAAGATAGCTCGCCTAGGACATCTACTTGACACCCATGTTCCTCCAGCCAGTCGTCTGCCTGCAGATGTGAAAGTGGCATAACACTTCCCAGTAGGTCTCGTACACTTGAGGGTCATCCTTCTTCAACAAGTGTAACTCCTCAGTGGTCGAAACATACTCTTCATAAGGAACGTCTCCAATTACCAGCCCTGAAACTTCATACAACTCGTGGAGAGCAAGCCCCATCTCTCCAACTAGGGTGAAGAACGTGCATGTTCAGGGGTTGTAACGCTCCAAAACACCATAAAAGTGGAGGGAGTTCAGCGGGATGCCATATTGAACGACCCTAACAGCCTGGTACAGTCCCTCCTGCTTCAATGAGTCCTCGAGCTTTGTCAGAACAAAGCCTATCATTTCCCCCCCATGACTTATATGAAGAATGAACCCACTGAGCGGACGAAAGTTGATGGGAAAATCAACCCTCTCCTTCAAAAATTGGTTGATGAAGGTGGCGGCTAACTCAGGGGTCCCCCGTCGGGTACTCAGGCATGACCAGTCCGGGATATAGCCCAAAAACATCTCTCCCATAACCGGCAGCGTAAGCCTCATTCGCGCCCAGTTTGCCGAGACATACACCAGAGATAGACTTAGAGAGGTCCCACTCTATTGTGCGACGTACCAACATGTACTGCAGATACGCCAAGGGTTATATTCTCTCCATGTTGGGAAGAAAGAACTTTTGTCCCTGATTTGGCGGAGCCATTTGTTGTCTCTGCCAATGTTTTAAATTTCGGCCGAAATTTCGGTTTGAAGATGTGGCCGACACGCAATTGGAAACCAATTTCAAATTTTGAAATTGGGTAAATGTCGCCGACATTTCGGCCGATATCCAAATGTCGACCGATTCAATGTCGGCCGACATCATTTGTTTGGGTTTGTTATTGTTACCCGACCCGACCCGACCTCATTAACCCTTAAAACCCTAATCCCTCTTTTATCTTCCCATTACTCTCCCGATCTCCATCAAGTTTGTTTCGCCGCCGACTCCAGCGAGGAGAGGAAGAAGCAGCAGCTCGTCAATCGTCAGCCCAGCCTCGTCGATCGTCGACGCAGCCTCGTCGATCGTCGACCCAGCCTCGTCGTCATCGTCACAGCCTCATCGCTGATCCTAGCGTCGTCGTCCAAGTCATCGTCAAAGGTTTATTCTCTCTCTCTCTCTCTCAGCTGTCTCCCTCTGTCTCTCTCCCTCCATCCCCTTCTCTCTCAGGTCTCGATCTCTCTCTCACTGCTCTCTCTCCCGCAGTGCTCTTTAACTCTCTCCTTCCATCTCTTTTTGATCTTATTTAACATTTGATTTTTTTTTAAATTGCAGATCCTTTTGGAGATCATTCCAAGCACAAAATTCTGAAAGTGTAAGTGGTTAAATATTTAGACTTTCTTTTCACTGCTCTATCTTTCACTGCTCTAAATTGCAGCCATGTTGCTCTCTTTCACTCGATCTCTCTCTCTCACCCTCCAAACCTTCCTCTCTGCTCTCTCACTCGTCGCTCTCCCTCTCTGCTCTCTCTCACACTCGTCGCTCTCCCTCAGTCCCTCTCACTCTCTGATCTCTCCCTCGCAGAGAGGGAGAGATCAGAGAGCGAGAGAGAGGAAGAGCGACGAGTGAGAGAGAGAGCAGAGAGGGAGGTTTGGCGGGTGAGAGAGAGAGATTGAGAGAATGAGAGACTCTGTAGAGTCTACACTCTGCAGTGAAAGCGCAATTTACTGTATTGTAAAACTTGATTAACAATTTAGTAATTAGTAATTACAATAATGTTAAAATTTGTTATAGGAATATACTGTATTTTTAAAATTTAGGAAATATATTGAATATTTTAAAACATTTTTTTCAGTTTCTTTGTGAATAACTGAATATTAAAATGATGTGGATAATTTAGATTAAGTGATGTCTCTTAATTTGCTTACAAAATAAAGATTAAAACATAAGATACAATTACAACAATACTTTCACTCCATTTATACGAGGCAACAACACATAATTACATAAATAAAGATTAAAAATACAATTAGCAATATTGTTATTTGTTTGGCTTGGCTTTGTTATTTGCTTGGCTTCATCAAGATAACAACATCCACGTGCACCAATTATGTATGATGTCCAATACGGCAATACCTGAACAAAAAAATTAGAAAAGTTAATTTTAGAGATGTAAAGTAAGAGAAATACTTAAGAAATAAATAAACAAGATAAGAATATAAAAAAAGAATACACCATCTACCCACCATTAATTCTTAGTAATTTAAAAGGTTTGAAGTAATTATTTTTATTTTCTTGATCATTTCTTGTTGTTTACATAATTACATGTATGTAATTTAAAAGGTTTGAAGTAATTATTTTTATTATCTTGATCATTTCTTGTTGTTTACATGTATTTAACCTTCTTTTTAAAGGTAGGAAGTGCAAATCAAAATGTCTTCTTCTGCAGCATGTAGTGAAGCACCCTCTATCACACGCGGTCTAAATTGAAAGATCCATGTTGGGAACATGCGATAAAAGTCGGTAATAGTACCCAACAATTACGTTGCAAATATTGCAACCAATTTATGTCGGGGGGAGTAAGCCGTTTGAAACAACATCTTGCGGGACGATAAGGTAATTGTGCACCATGTTTGAAAGTCCCTGAGAATGTGAAGGTGAAGGTGATAGAACTGTTGAAGGAAGCTGATGCAAAAAAGCAATCTAAGGCGGCTAGTTTTCAAGCTTTAGCTAATGACGTGCGCATTGGAGAGGATGAGTATGATTATCAAGATCCAAATGATTGCTCATCTCAAAGGACCAAGTTTGGATCCGTCTCCATCAAAGCAAAAGGACCGATGGACAAATTTACTCAACGAACTCCGGAAGAGTTGACGGCGGGGTTCGCTAAATCTAAGCAAACGATGATGGATTCCAAACAAAGAAAGAAGAGAAGAGAAGACACCATTAGATACATTGGGAAATGGTTTTATGAAGCTGGGATTCCCTTCAATGCCGCTACTGTTCCCTCATTTCAGCAAATGTTGATAGCTATTGAAAGATTTGGTGAAATGATGGAGGCCCCCTCACCTTATGAGCTTAGCGAGACTGTTCTCGAAAAAGAGGTGGAGGAGACACAGAACAATCTCAAACCGTTCAAAGAGAGTTGTATTATTAGTGGTTGCACGCTTGGTCGGATCGAAAGAATAGGAGTTTGATGAACATCGTTGCCTACTGTCCAGCAGGAACAACTTTCTTGCATTCAGAGGATGCTTCAGCAGAAAAACACGATGCACACTACATCTTTCAATTTGTTGATAAAGCAATTAGAGATGTAGGGCCAGAAAATGTGATTCAAATTGTGACTGACAATGCATCAAATAATATGGCGGCCGCAAATATTATGCAATTGAAGAGACCTAGCATTTTTTGGACTTCATGTACTGCACACACGGTGAATTTAATGCTAGGGGACATTGCCAAGATCAAACCTATTCGGAATGCTATTGTGAATGGGAGGTCCGTGTCAGTTTTCATTTATAGCCACACAATCACCCTTAGCTTGATGAGAGATATCGCAAAGGGAGATCTTCTAAGGCCTGGGGCTATTAGGTTTGCCACTGCATTCCTCTCCTTAAATTCAATGAGGGAGAAAAGAAAAGAGTTGAAGGAAATGTTTACATGTGAAAGATGGTTGCAGCATCCTCTTTCCGAAAAGAATGTAGGAAAGAAGGTATAATTTATAAATTTTTTAGTTCTTGAATTATAATTAGAAATTATTTTATCCTGATTGTTGACTAATTTATTATTTATATTCGTAGGTTGCTGATATTGTTGGTTTCAATAGATTTTGGGACAATGTGGATCTTGCTCTTAAACTTTTTTCACCACTGGTGAAAGTTCTTCGACGAGTTGATGATGATAAACCATCCATGAGATTTCTTTATGATGATTTGGAAAGAGCAAAGGAAGACATTAAAAAAAATCTCGACTCAAAAAAGAAGAAATATATTCCTATATGGAATATCATTGACAAAAGATGGGAGGATAAGCTTAACGGGCCTTTGCATAGAGTGGGACACTACTTGAACCCCTACACTTTTTACAAGAAGAAGATAGAGATTGAAAAGGCCGGCATCTTTATGGATGGGCTTGTTGAGGTCATGCATAGATTCTACCAAGAAAAGCACGAAACTCTCAACAAGATAACTGAACAGTTGGCTTTGTATCAATATCAAAAAGGTTCTTTTGGGAGAGACTGGGCAAAAAAAGGAGCAGAAAATCCTAACCTTAATCCAGGTACATTGCTTGATATATTTGTTATTAAATTTAATGAAAAATTATAAAGCTTAATTTATTGATGACTTTTCTATAACTTTCAATTGATTAGCTAATTGGCGGATGATGCATGGGACTGATGCTCCCGAGTTGAGAGAAATGGCAATGAGAGTCTTAAACTTGACAACCAGCTCGTCCGGGTGTGAGAGAAATTGGAGTACCTTTGAGACGGTATAAAAACTATCATTTTTTGGACTAAGAATTTCTTTTAGAAGTCTAAATTTCTGTGCATTATTAATTTGTTTAATGATTTTATTTTCTAGGTCCATACAAAAAAGAGGAATAGACTAAGTCACAAGAAATTGCATAACTTAGTCTTTGTTAAGTTCAATGCAAAAATCAAGAGAAAAACATCATCGATTAATAGAGATCCATTGGCAGCTATTGATGATGAGGAAAGAGTCACCGATTGGTTGGTGCCTCCAAAAACAAATGGAGTTCCCACTTCAGAAAGCGATGATGAGGTCTTTCCCGGAGAAGGATTAACATGGAGTCAAGTTGGAAAATCCTCGGGAGCTACTATAAAGAAAAGAAAGAGTTCAAGAACAAAGTTGAAGACTTTTAAGAGAAAATCAAAAAGCAGGGGCCCATCAAATAATGAACGCGAAGAAGACATAGAATCATCCAGTTCGGAGTCATCATCAGAGGATGAGAGCCATGAGGTGGAGCTTAATTTAACAAGGAATAATGTGATCGATTCAGAGGACTCAGAGCCAGAGTTTTCGGAGGATTGAGAAGGAGATATCACCCGAGTCACTTTTATCTTATGAAAATTTATTGCTTTGAGCTTTATTTTGAAATGTGTTTAAGAACTATCTTTGATGTGTAACTTTGTTTTTTGAACTTTATACTATTGGAAAGTGAAAACATGGACTTGATCTTTCTTAGAATTATAGCTTTATATTGTTTATTTTTTTGAAAGTATTTTTTCTCATTGTTTATTTAGATAGATTTAATCATTTCTGTATATTAGCTTGTATATTGATTCTATGTTCATTGTTTATATTTGTAGGTTGGGTACAACTTGAAGGTTTCATTCATAGTCGTAGCTTAAATACAAGTTGTCCAGGTAAGTATATTTGAAACAAGATGGTTTAAATATATATTGTTTTCATGCCTTTATATATCATAAATGTGATGTTTTAGGATATTTATGGCATTTAAGACCATACTATATAATGTATATGACCTCTGAAATTGACACCGAAATTGGGCAAATATCCTCGAAATTTCCCCGAAATCCGCAATCCGATATTACATTTTGCCTTCCAACATTAGGCCGACATCCGACATTTAGAACATTGGTCTCTGCCATACAGCATCCCATCGTCTTCAGCAATGGCGTCACCAGAGAAGAAGTCAGGTTTCTTTAGTGTGACACGGGAGTCAGACTCTAATCGGCCATTCGTCATGATCTCTTGGAACGTTAGCATGCTAGGGCTACTAAGTCTATCCCAATGCTCCTTTGACTTCATGGCAAATACTGGAGCGGTCCTACGGAACACGAACATGAGGTTGAGATCGACCCCACCTATATGTCCAAAATGATACTTCTTGGATAGAGGGTTTGAGGAGTATCGCACTGCAAAAAAGGAACAACCGTCAGTAACCTGAAAATTGTCAAGTATTGAAGCTCAGACGCAAGGTTCACCTCAGAATCGCGTGTAATGACTAAGACACGGAGCTCAGTGAGACCAACCTCAGAGATGTGAGGTTCACATGAAGTCCGCGTCTGAATTCCACCACTTAGAAAATTTTCAAGTGTTGGAATCAAACGCAAGGCTCAGTGAAACCCGCGTTCAATAGACAAACGCAGACTCAAGCCGATGAAGCGAAGACGCGGAGATGATCAAACCCGCGTCTTGCCTACCAGTCCAAGAGTTGCGTCTGTAAACCCAATGCGGGCATGAGCCTCGTGTTGGCGGTTCAACTCCAGAAGAGGCTTAAGAGTTAAGATAACTCTTTGAGTTCTTTAATGGCAAAAGCCAATTTGGCCTTATTACCTGAAATGGGGGCCTCCTGCATGGAGGAACGCCCATCTAAACCTCTAGAGCGACAACACTCGAGGAAGAAGTCATAGGCTTGGTCTTTGGGGCCATTTTGATGGTGAATTCCTTAGAGAAAATGGAGACAAAGAGCAAAAAGGTTGAAGCTTTTCTAAGTTCTTAAAACTCTGGACACATAGTTGAACGGAGAAGAAAGAGTGTGATAATGACTCTTGAAATACTAATGTCATTTTTATAGACACAGTGATCGGTCGAGATACATGGCCTGTATCTCGAGATCGATCATCGCTAGATGTGTGGCAGTGCGCCTAGAACGCGGATCTCGCGTTTAAAGAGAACAACATATCTTCAGCTCTGCTATACATGTGGCAACACACCCATAACACGAGTCTCGCGTTTAATAGAGCCGCGTCTTTTTAGCAAAGAGAAGTCCACGTCTCCATCTCGAAGCCCACATCACTTCAACAAAGTGAGAGCTACGTCTCCACCTCGAAGACTGCGTCGCTTCAGTATTCTCTAGCTTGCGTCTTGGCAAAACAAGAGAGTTACACCTCTGTTCGAAGCGAGAGTTGTGTCTCTACTTTGAATCAAGTTCACGTTTGTAACGCTCAGAGCGGCGTTTCTATATCAAGTGAAATGTGTGTCTTCACTTTGAAGAAAACTCGCGCCTTGGAAAAACAGAAGTCTGCGTCTCCACCTCGAAGTCTGCGTCACTTCAACAAAGTGAGAGCTGTGTCTCCACTTTGATATTCACGTCTCTCCAATGACTGAGAGTCACATTTCTACATCAGATGAGGTCCGCGTCTCCAAGGCAACATGACCTTCGCGTCTACAAGACCTGTCTTTAGTCTCTACTTCTGCAATCAGTTCAAACAGTACACTGGCAAAATAGTTGGCTATTTCTCCTAGTTCAACTGTACATCGATAACCAGCTCAGAGTACTGATGAGGTCCGGACTGCGTATCTGGACACTCACGATGATCATCTCTGGTAGCTTCAAATAGTTTAACAGTACACTCACGAAAACTAAAATCTAGAAAGATCAAGCTCAAGGTATCTCAGAAGATTGCCAATCTAGTCTTGAGAGCTTATTACCAAAAGAAAAGTCTAAAGTATTTTGAAACCCATCCCAGTCAACCGTAGAGTTTCAAAAACTTTGGAGGGGGTTCTATAGACTGTCTAAAAATCACTAAAGACAAGTCATCAGATAACAGAGTCCATACTTCAGAAGCATGGTTAATCAAATCCACTCATGCAATGTCAAGATGCAGGGCTCAAAGCCTGCGCCCCAACATCCCTCCAATGCAAAGATGCAGGGCTCGAAGCCCGCATCTCAGCACCACTTCAATGTCAAGACATAGAGCTTGAAGCCCGTACCTTAGACGCGAAGCTCAGGCATGCATCCAACAACACATCAATGAGAAAACACAGAGTTCGAGACTCACGTTTTAACACTATAGTAGTGCCTAAACGCGGAGCTCAAGGCCCACTTCTAGCACCATTTCAATGGTTGAACGCAAAGCTCAAGCCTGCATTTCAACTGCAGAGGAGCCTCGCGTCTCAGTTATAACTACCCCCATTACTGGGTCAAGTACTGCCCACATAATGAAGGGAGTTAACCCCAATTATGAAAGATTTTTAGGGGACAGTTTTTCCCCTAGAACTCCTATAAATAGCTAGAGCTGCTATTGAAGAGGGGTCAAAATTTTCAGCTGAGGAATATTAGCTTTACAAAGAGATCAACTCTTCTACACAAACTTGCTGAGTTCAAGTTT
Organism: Agave tequilana; assembly: GCA_038442645.1. Classification (NCBI taxonomy): domain Eukaryota; kingdom Viridiplantae; phylum Streptophyta; class Magnoliopsida; order Asparagales; family Asparagaceae; genus Agave; species Agave tequilana. The sequence continues at coordinate 38,756 of JAVJIF010033455.1, forward strand.
TTCTCAAATCTCTTTGAGATTTCATTAGATGGGAGCTATGCTACTCCATCTGTGATTCAAAGAGAAAAGTTCTGAAGAAGCTTGATATTCACCTGGTCAACGAAAAATAAGATTCACTTTCCACCCCTACGCAAAGAACTCAACCTTAAATAAAGAGGAGATTTGAGCTTGAGTGTTTTCTCTCTCTTGTAGTTGGAATTTTGAGTTGTTGTAACTTTTCATTGATTCAATGAAACTTTGCAATATACTTTCAAATTTCCTCTCTATACACACACATACTAACATAATCCATACATACACGTATACCCACACATACATACATGTATAAGAGCATACACATACATACATATTATATATTATATACACACAACCCACTCACACATACATTAACACAATAATAAATAGACACGCACACTCCTACACACTAACATACTACCCATTAATTACATAATGTATAACATATACATAATATCACACACACACATACACACACACTCTCTCTCACCCAATCAACACACAATATACCAACATAGCCATGCATGCAAAATTATAAAGAGAGTGAGGGGAGTGACAACTCATGGCCAATAGAGAAGGCATGGAGCAGTGGGTGTTCACGGAGGTTGCGGGCAACGTCGGCGGAGGTCGCGGAGGCTCACGGAGGTGATGGAGTGCTCCGATGATGGTTCCAAGGTACTCGCGCTCGCCGAGAGAGAGGGGCAACCCATGGGTTCACGACCATGTGGAGCGCGAGAGGGATTGGGTGCGGCCAAGCTTGGGAGATACTCATGCTAGCCTAGCCTGTGGAGGTGTGTTCTAGTGATGGTTCGGCTAACAAGGAGGGTGCTTGAGCGAGGAAGGGCTGTGCACGGCTGGGTAGGCTGCTGAGGTCGATGAGGGTTCTATGGGGGCATTGCTGGCAGGGTAGGGGATTGGGCTTGGCTGTTATTGGCCTTCGGCAGAGGGATATGCTCACGGCTGTGTTGGGCTCGGCTATCCTTGGCCTAGACTGGAGGAGGCCTGGGTTTGGAGTGTTGCCAGTGGTGTTGGCAAGGTGATGATGGCCATGGTTGCTTGCATGACGCTCTGGCGGCAAGGAGGAGTGCAGGACAGGTCAGAGATTCGACATGCCAAAAGGAGAAATGGGAGGTGACGACTGTGGGAGGTAGGGAGGAAGAGAAAGAGGAGGGATTAAATAGGATTAGGGTTAGAAAGATGATAAAGATTAGTATTTATATAGGGTTTGTGATAATGGGTTTATAGGTTAGGATTGTGATGAGTTAGTGGGTTATTGGGTGTAGGGCTAATGGGTTGCTAATGGCCATAAGGTCATGGGCTTGGGTTGGGCCTAGAAGCGAAAAGGAAAAGAAATGAGATAGGGAAAAGAGAAGGAATTAGGGATTAGATTAAAAGAAAAATAATAGAATAATAATATATAAGTTAATACCATCAATTAAGTAACACTTAATTTTGTAGTAATATGATTAGCATTAACAAAAATAATTAATAACAATTTATAGTAGTAGCCTATATGAAAAATGTTTTAAATTTCCTAATACAAATAAATAGGTGTTAACAATAAGAATATAAACTATAACTAATAAATAAAATAGTAGTTCCATTAATAACTTTAAATTATATTTGTAAGAAATAGTAGAAAGGATGAGTTATAAATCAATTTAATTTATAATAATATTAACTTATAATATATATACACTAATACACTTATATTTGTATAGACACAAATCCTGAACATATATATATATATATATATATATATATATATATATATATATATATATAAACACACACACACACATGTATTTATACACATGCACAATATAGATAATCAATAATAATATGTAAATCTAAACAAAATTAATAAATAAAAGAAATAAAAATACAGTATTATTAGTTAGGAGTTATTACAATTTTGTTTTAGTTTTTTGTTTATTTTAGTCTCACATCGACTGTAAAAAGAAAGTGGATGTTTTGTAGGCCTATATATTGCATAGATTGAATAAATTTGTGATGAAGTTTATTTAATGAAAAACATTAGATTTTCTATTTAAAAATTTAAAAATGAGATTGAGTGTGAAATTCCTTTTCAAGATAGGATTTTGAATTTGAAGTCATATCCTAGATATCCCCACTATCTCAACTCATATGCCCAAATCCAGAGTTAAATCTCTCCACAATTATTCATCCACCAATATCTATACAATTTCTCTTCCATAAAAAAAATACAAAAGAAAAGAAAAACAAATCCTATCCTTCCCTATTCTCTCACTCACTACCAATCAACACTCATTGCCTTTTTGCTCTCCCAGTCACAACTGAAAGCACAAAAGAAAAAGAAATCCACAAAATTTGTTGCCGCCCTCTCCATGTTCTCCAATTCACAGCTATAGATTGCCCCTCCCTTTCTACTTGCGCCAGCACAAGAGCGAGCACCACCGACTCCCCTCTGCAGCCCTCTCCTCTACTTTTTTCCTCTGCAGGCGCCAATAACAGCTTGTTGGAACTTGTTTTGATGATAACAAATATAATTTAGCTATTTTGTGTATTTTATATAGAATGTTAAAAACCTTGGAACACACACACAAATAGCTTCATTAGTCAACTTGACCCTCTTTCTAGTCGACTAATATAATGTCTAGTCGACTTATCAAAGTCCTATAGTCGACTAAGTCCTGTCCTGAAAAGATATCAACTTTCTATTTCTTGATTATTAATAGCTATAGTCGACTTATCAACTTTACTAGTCGACTAATACATGTTATAGTCAACTTATATTTTCTACTGACCGCCTAATAGCAGTTTCCAGAGACTTGCATATCTGTATCAGTCTTTATGTAGTCGACTTACTTCCTACTCTAGTTGACTAACCAAGGCAAATCTTGTTCCCCTAGTCGACTAACCTCCATCCCTTAGTCTTATAACAGTTTCTGACTGTTAAACAATTATTGTATTCTGGTATTTATCCAACATTTTAATATTCAAATTTGTCTTGATAACTATCCTAACTGACCATAAATTTCAGCTATAAATAAGAATGTTGTCCTAGACTAAATACACCAATTCATATGATTAGTTTTCTGTCCAGACTCTGTTGAAATATTCTGTTTTTAGAAAACTAATTTTCATTTTCTATTCTTCACACAAATTTCAATCCTCTAGTAAAGAGTTCTGAGAGTCTACCTATAAGAGTCCTTGTTCACAATCGCATACAAGTTTTTCAAGGCTTATAGGTTATTTTGTAATCACTCAAAGAAAGAAGTTGTACAAGATTATCTTCTTGGTGTTGAGAAGAGGTGTACAAGGAATTGTCTTCTTGGTGTAGAGAAGAGTTGTATAGATTTGGCAAAGGTTGTTTGTCAAGTGGTGTACAAGGTGTTGGTTTTAGGTGTACAAAATCAAGGATAAGGAAAATCTCAAACGAGTTACTTGGGGACTGGATGTAGGTTAAGAGGACCGAACTAGGATAAAATCTCTTGTGCTGATGTTTGCATTTTTTGAGATTTTTTCCTTTTTCTACAAGTTATTTTATTTAATGCTAACTATCTTTGTTTGAGTATTGTGATGACATAATATTTAGATCCCACAATTGGTATCAGAGGCCGGATCTGCATACACGGTCAAAACCCTACATACAAGGATGGCAACGGAGTTTCCTTCATCACAATTCAGAGAAGGACATTCTACACAATGTCCACCACTTTTTGATAGATCAAATTATAACTATTGAAAGTGTAAAATGAAGATCTACTAGCAATCACTCAACTATTAACTCTGAAACATAGTAGAAGTATCGTACACCAAGCTGACCACAAATTATAGTGCGTGGAATGAAGAATAAAAGAAGGTTGCAAACCTTGATGCCAAAGCAATGAACGCGCTTTTCTGTGCCTTGAACAAAGAAGAATTCAATCGCGTGTCAACGGCCAGATCTGCAAATCAAATATGGCAGATTTTATAGGTAACCCATGAAGGTACAAATAAGGTTAAAGAGTGTAAAATTTTTATTCTTATTCACAGGTTTGAACTCTTCAAAATGCAGGAGAACGAGACAATTTCAGAAATGATTACAAGATTCAAGGACATTACAAATTTCTTAGTAGCACTTGGAAAGGAATACACTCAAGTGGAAAAGGTTAGAAAAGTTCTTCGTGCACTCCCTCAGATTGGGAGAAGAAGACCACTGCAATAGAAGAAGCAAATGATCTCTCAACAATGTTATTAGAAAACCTTATTGGTAATAGAATGACATATGAAGTGCAACTTGAAGATCAAAAGAATAATGAAATTTAACTTCAATAAAAGAAGAAAGTACTTACCTTCTATACATCCTCATATATAGAAGATTGAGATGATGATGAAGAGGAGTCATTAGTCTCTAAAACTGCATATTTTATACCGTATCTTCACATTTATTTCGTAGTAAATTCTGCTAATAAACACCTCTCTTGAATGTTTCTAGGTCCATGGTGCGCAATGAAGAAGAAGACCCTAAATCACCATTTAATGGGTGATTAAAGGCCTATAATATAGCCATGACTTAAGAGAGCTGATTCGTCAAAACCAGGGGCTTAAAATCAGAAATCTGGAACAGCAGCTGACTGGGACAGACGGGACAGCGCGTGGCGCCTGGCGCCGCATGCGCGGCTCTAGAAGAGCCAAGAGCCGCGGAAACACGGCCCAAGGTTTGTCCCTTGGCCCTCCTTTCCCCTGGTGCCTATATATACCCTCCTGGAGTTCTGTATTGAGGGATATGTAGAGTTTAGGGTAGTTTTCATCTCCATTTTGTAGTTTAGGGTAGTTTAGGTTAGTATTCTTCTTTTTCCTCCTTTGTATTTTCCATTTCTTTTAGATCTTGTAATAGGGAGAGAGTGTGGTACATGTTGGGAAGCAAGAGTGCTTGTAATAGAAGGTGACAATCTATGAAAGGTGTTCTCTTAACTTATCTTGTTTTCTTCTCCCTAATCCCTTTTACATGTATAGCTAATTTTCTCTCAGGGCAACTAACTACTAACCACTAACTAGTCTAACTTCTTATTTGATAATCCACATGAATCTAATAGCATCTACTTGGTCCTACTCTTGTAAGAGCCATTGATGGCTCATGATGATGGATTTAACACTCTAACTACCTAACTCTCTAACAAGCTAAAATTACTTTACTCTATGCTTACTTTTAGTTTTGATGGTTTAAGGGTAGCTTGCACTTGTTTTGTTGAGTTGGGATGTGATGAGTTACATATGGGTCATGCTTTGAAAAGCTCTTGAACCAAGGATTAGTGATGGCCAATGATACATATGAGGCAACTATCACTAAGAGGTTAGCATGTTAGTGGAGTCATTAGTAGTTAGTAGCCATGAGTTTTCTTTCTTTTTTACTTTGATTTAGAAATATTTAAATAGCCACAAATATTTTATCTTCTATGTTCCCACTTCTTCGTATTTTACCATATTTCTCTTTTCATTCTGTCTTTTCTTCTCTTTTCATTCTTTCAAATATTGTAGAACTGTTAACATACACGTGAACATACCGTGTAAGCTTCTATTGCCTCCTGTCCTTGTGGATTCGACTCGTTTTATCCTCTATGCTATAACGGAAGTATCGAGGAAGCTAAAGCACACACACTTTAAAAATCTTGATTTCAAAACATACACTTTTCGTGCGCGGTTTCCCTAGATCAAATTTTGGCACCGTTGCCGGGGATGGGAACGATTTAATTTCACGTTTTTGTTAACCTTTCTTTTTTGTTTTTGGTGTGCAAGTTAAATTTTTAGCGTTGCAGAAGTCCACACTTGCTCTGGTGTGGTTGGGTAAATTCTTGTATATTCTTATACTCTGCTGGTAATTTTTGTTTATATTACCTATACACTGTAAATAATTTTAAGAACTAAAATATGAAAATTAGATGCTTTAAAATAGTTTAGACATTTGCATCTAGGCACATGTCAATTTTCATTCCAATATACCGTATTTTATTCTTGTGTTGTGATATTTGATAAGGGTGTACATATTACATAGCATATAGTTAGGACAAACACGTGGGTGATTTACTCACTTTGTGTGTTCATTCTTATTTATATTGCATACTTGCACGAATTGAACTTAAGGGCAAAACTCAATACAAAATAAGGTGGGGAAGTCATTATCCTCCTTTGGCCCAAAAATCACCTCCCCACTCACACAACCCAAGCCTAATAAAATTGCTAGACGTTGGCCCCTAGGGACATCTTAGACTCATTTAGGAGATTGACCTAAATGAGAAGTTGTTAGAGTTTGACTCTTGTAAAATCGGTGCTAAGGTTGGGGATTGAGAGGCGAAACCTCAAAGAACAGTGATTTGAAATAATTAGGCTCGTTGCTCCGGCACGGATACCTCCCACTGATCTTGTCCCTACCTGGCTAATTAACTCGTGGTCAGAATCTGACATTGTACCCCCCGTGTGGACAGTCTAACCATTTAGGAGTCGTCTAGGTATGTCAACCCTAGCATAGGCTTGTTTTCATTTTCTATATTTGTTTGTTTGTTTGTTTGTTTTCTTTTTTTGTAAATTGTAATATGGATTTCAACAACAACAATTTTTTTCATTCAAATATGAATCCATATTTCACCCCAACCTCATTTGACTCTGATAATTCCGACCGGCTATGTACAACATGAACCAACCTCATATGCCAATTGGGATTATCTGACTCAATATGTATCCCAGTCCCAATACTATGAATACGATAGGAATAATCATCACCACACTTCACCGAGTCAATGGGGATATAACTCTCCTGAGTATTATGGTCAACCATATTACCAACATCCAGCTTCATATACTCCTTCCCCCGAACAACCATTAGAAGAACCAATTGACTGGGAAAAGAGGATGGAAGTCTTAGAGAAACTCGAGCGACGAATTCAAAATCTAGAGGACTCAAAATCCCATCAAAGTTTTCAAATCCAAGATCCTTACTCCATTTTCTATGTCCCACAGCAAGAAGAACATACCGACTTAGAAAAAAGTAAAGAATCCATGATTCAATTCCAAAGCGATCCTTTTAATATGATAGAAGCTAGACTTAGTCGATTGAAAAATAAGTGTAGGAATAAGGAAACTTTCCCTACCAAATCTTTGACTATTCCTAATACTTCTAATCATGTTGATGAAAACCAAAAAACATGGAATCTTGAAGACTGTGACCAAGATTCAATTTCATCACAAAACCTTGAAATTGACCAATATCAACCCATTGACAAATTGGCAAGTTTTCATTTCAATGAAATTGAACTTGAATATGAATGTGAACCCGACCCACAACTTGGTGATTCAATTCCAATCTTTGAATCTATGTTGACTCCAGCATCCTTACCCAACTTGGATCCATTGTTAATTCCTGTATCCATGGATTTTGAGATTGAACCGCTTCTTTTGGATTGTCACACTTCGTTGATGGGAATAGAATGTGAAGTTAAATTCTTTAATTTGGACTTAACTCTTGAACCTAAACCGACTCTCGAACCCAATGTTGATTTTCCTGAGTTAGCATTTATTCCTGAACTCTTCATTTCAAAGCCCTAATCATCCATTCCACAGGTCCACATTCTATTGTTGGACCAAGGTATTGACCAAAATGACTCAGTGATGATCCTCCAAGATTGGTCCTGTAAAGAGAATAATTTTCATGATAGAATCTTGCAAAATCCTATTAAAATGGGGGATTGTAAATATGTAGCTAAAAAAGAGGTGAATAAAGGTGGACTCCATGAGCCACCACAGTATTTTGATTAGGTAGCAACGCTTGAACCAATCAGACCACCACCGAAGCCACCACCATGAGGTAGTTTTCCTTCCCTCTCCATTTGTTTCATGTATATACACATTCCCGATGCATTGAGGACAACGCATGAGATAAGTGTGGGGGAGGGTTTACTAACATAGGTTGTTTTAAATTTTCTTTCTTTTACTTCTTTTTAGGAACTTTTTTAAAATTTTCTTTTATATAAAAACTCTTTTCTTTTCTTTTTACAAAACTTTTTGAAATAAGATAAATAATTTTGATTTAGTTTAAGAAAATTAAGATTATCTTAGGAATTAGGAAGACCTAAAATTATGAAATTTTAAACCGACTCAAAATGATAGATCTTGTTTAAATTTTAGGATAAGAAAGTAAGATTGGAAAGATAATTTGATCTTGAATTTTTTGCCTTAGATTTAGGCACTTCACACTTACATAATTTTTGGGATTGAAATAAAGACTGATAATGCCATAATATATATATATACATAAAATTATGATAATAAAAATTACTTCTTTAAGCTGGGTAATTACGCCTCAGGAAGCATGATTATTCATGCCTAAAGAGATGGACAAAATCAAATAATCCTCTTTAGTTTTGTGGCCTTGTTTACTCGAGTCCTTAATCCCGAGGGATATTTTCTCATTTGCTACCCTTAAGATCATCTGGTTTGGGAGTCACCGGCTAAAGGCTCACTACCCGGGTAAATAAGAAAGCCTAAGAAAACTAAGGGAAGGAAAAAAAAAAGAAAAAAAAGAAAAAAATAAATATACAAAAATCAATGGCATGAAAGCTAGAGTCGATATCCCAAAAACCTTCACAGTTCACAAAGTGCATATTTTTCTAAGAGTTTTATGAAAGATCAAAAAGTCAATTCAATTTTAAATCCTTACATTTAATTTATAACAAGATTTTGCATTTCGACATAGTTTAAGGAAGAATAATTTCTAGTTAACCTATGACCTTGGATTACTTATATTTTCACAAAATACTTCAACACTTTTCTCTATTTCAAAATGCGTTTTCAAAATACTAACATTTGATTTCTTTCTTCATGGATTTTGTAGGTGTAATCCGCTAAAAACTCTCAGGAGACAAAACTCCTCCTCTAGGAGAAACCTAGAGGTTTAACGACTTGTTGCGCATGCTCAGTGCAATCACGTCACCTGCGAAAGTGGTGTAATAATTTCCTTAGTTTTTTATTTTTCTCGGGACGAGCAAAAGATAAGTGTGGGGGTGTGATTAGTCTCTAAAACTGCATATTTTATACCATATCTTCACATTTATTTCATATTAAATTCTGCTAATAAATACCTCTCTTGCATGTTTCTAGGTTCATGGTATGCAATGAAGAAGAAGACCTAAAATTACCATTTAATGGGTGATTAAAGGCCTATAATATAGCTACTGACTTAGGAGAGCTGATTCGTCAAAACCAGGGGCTCAAAACTAGAAACTAGGAACAACAGCTGACAGGCCGCGCGCGCGGCTCTAGAAGAGCCGCGGAAACGCGGCTAGGGCCGCGTTTTCGTGACCGTACGGGCGCGGCCACGCCCGTATTTTGGACCAAGGTTTGCCCCCTGGCCCTCCTTTCCTCTGGTGCCTATATATACCCCCTGGGGTTCTGTATTGAGGGATATGCAGAGTTTAGGGTAGTTTTCATCTCCATTTTGTAGTTTAAGGTAGTTTAGGTTAGTGTTCTTCTTCTTCCTCCTTTGTATTTTTCATTTCTTGTAGATCTTATAATAGGGAGAGAGAGTGGTACATGTTGGGAAGCAAGAGTGCTTGTAATAGAAGGTGACAATCTATGAAAGGTGCTCTCTTAACTTATCTTTATTTTCTTCTCCCTAATCCCTTTTATATGTGTAGCTAATTTTTCTCTCATGGAAACTAACTACTAACAACTAACTAGTCTAACTTCTTATTTAATAATCCATATGAATCTAATAGCATCTACTTGGCCTTGTACTTGCAAGAGTCATTGATGGCTCATGATGATGGATCTAACACTCTACCTTTCTAACTCTCTAACAAGCTAACATTACTTTACTCTATACCTACTTTTAGTTTTGATAGTTTAAGGGTAGCTTGCACTTGTTGTGTTGAGTTGGGATGTGATGAGTTATATATGGGTCATGCTTTGAAAAGCTCTTAAACCAAGGATTAGTGATAGCCAATGATACATGTGAGGCAACTATCACTAAGAGGTTAGCATATTAGTAGAGTCATTAGTAGTTAGTAGCCATGAGATTTCTTTCTTTTTCACTTTGATTTAGAAATATTCAAAAAATCACAAACATTTTATCTTCTATGTTCCCACTTCTTCGTATTTCACCGTATTTCTCTTTTCATTCTATCTTTTCTTTTCTTTTCATTCTTTCAAACATTGAAGACCGTTAACATACATGTGAACACATCGTGTAAGCTTCTATCACCTCCCGTCCTTGTGGATTCGACTCGTTTTAGCCTCTATGCTATAATGAAAGTATCGAGGAAGCCAAACCACACACACTTTAAAAATCTTGATTTTAAATAATACACTTTTCGTGGGCGGTTTCCCCCGATCAAGGAGATGGCATTGCTCTCAAGAAAATTCAGAAAGTTTTTGAAGCAAGGTAAGTTTAATCTTATATGTTTTAATTGTAATAAAACAGATCATATGAAGAAAGATTGCCCATTGCTCAAAAGTAAAGGGAAATTCAAGAGCAAAAAGTTCAAAAAAGAAAGACTATCAAGCATCATGAAAGAATAGTGATTCATCTTTCTCAAATGAAGAAGAAGCCACTAAACATGCAAATATTTGCTTTATGGCTCAAAAAGAAGATGAGGTACAATATACTGAATTCTTAGATGCATTTCATGAACTATATAATGATCTTAAAAATGAAAAAATGAAAAATAAAGTTTTATCAAAAGAAAATTTTGTTTATTTTTCTCAAATTTTTCTTCTATAAATTCTTAAAGGATGACTTTGAAAAAGTTATATCTTCAATGAAAAAGGATAATGAGAATTTTTTAAAAGAAAATGTTTTACTTAAAAAAGAAAATGTTTAAAATGAAAGAATTTTTGTTTTAAATAAAGACATGACAAGTTTTAAAGATAAATATGAAGAACTTCTGAATAAAGTGACAAAGTTTAATAAAGAAAAAGAAAATTTAAATGATATATGGTCATATCAAAATGTTTCATATAATCATTTTGGACTTGGATTTTCAAAAGATAAGCACATTAGTCTTGGTTGTTCAAAAAATAATGTTGAAAGAACTACACATGCCTACAAAAAGAATAATGATAATTCTTTTATTAAAAAGACCATGAAATTAAAGTATAAATATATTTAAATTCCTAAAAATCTAAATAATATGGACAAAAATGCTTATATTACATCATATGTACATGATATATGTAATTCATGCAATTATGTTTATACTAACAGATAAAAACCAAATTCAAATTGGGTTTGAATTTTTAAAGGTTAATATTTTGATCATATTATGATTGATGCCATTAACAATATTTTATTTTATATGCACCATACAAAGAAAAGAGAATCCCTGATGATATAAGTTATTTCTAACATTTGAAAATGTATCATATGTATGCTATGATGCAAGGGGAGAACACTTGCTATATATATTTGTTATAACCTATTTTTTGCAAGAGAGTTTCTCTAAGAGGGAGCTTATGAATACACACATTGTGATCATCAAAAAGGGGGTGAATGTTGGAACTTGTTTTGATGATAACAAATATAATTTGGCTATTTTGTGTATTTTATATAGAATGTTAAAAACCTTGGAACACACACACACAAATAGCTTCATTAGTTAACTTGTCCATCTTTCTAGTCGACTAAAATAATGTCTAATCGACTTATTAAAGTCCAATAGTTGACTAAGTCCTATCCTCAAAAGATATCAACTTTCTGTTTCTTGACTATTAACAGCTATAGTCGACTTATCAACTTTACGAGTCGACTAATATATGTTATAGCCGACTTATATTTTCTGCTGGTCGACTAATAGCAGTTTTTAGAGACTTGCATATCAGTATCATTTTTATATAGTCAACTTACTTCCTACTCTAGTCGACTAACCCATGCAAATCTTGTTCCCCTAGTTGACTTATAACAATTTCTGACTGTTAAATAGTTATTAAATTCTGGTTTATCTAACGTTTTAATATTCAATTTTATCTTGATAACTGCCCTAACTGATCATAGATTTCAGCTATAAATAGGAATGTTGTCCTAGGCTAAATACACCAATTGATATGATTAGTTTTCTGTCCAAACTCTATTGAAATATTCTATTTTTAGAAAACTAATTTTCACTTTCTGTTCTTTATACAAATTCCAATTCCCTAGTGAAGAATTCTGAGAGTCCACCTAAAAGAGTCCTTGTTCACAATCACATACAAGTTCTCAAGGCTTATAGGTTATTTTGTAATCACACAAAGAAAGAAGTTGTACAATGTTCTCTTCTTGGTGTTGAGAAGAGATGTACAAGGAATTGTCTTCTTGGTGTAAAGAAGCGTTGTACAGATTTGATAAAGGTTGTTTGTCAAGTGGTGTACAATGTGTTAGTTTTGGGTGTACAAAATCAAGGATAAGAAAAATCTCAAGCGGGTTACTTGGAGACTGGATATAGGTCAAGAGGACCAAACTAGGATAAAATCTCTTGTATTTGTGTTTGTATTTTCTGCGATTTATTTCCTTTCCTGTAAGTTATTTTATTTAACGCTAACTATCTTTGTTTGAGTATTATGTTGACATAATATTTAGATCCTACACAGCCAACACTTGCACGTTCTCCTCCCTTCCCCGACGAGCGTCGGTAGTACATCACGGTCGTATGTTTTCTTCCCTCTTTGGGATCATCCTTGGCATCCCCTTCGTCAATCGCTCCACGTCAATCTCTGGATCCTGCACAACAACAACACACAATGACTTCAGAGTCATCAGTCAACAGATCAACAAAAAAAAGATTAACAAGGTACCAGTTTACCTGAAGACCTAGCTTCTCAGTAGGTAAATTCTCTTTTATCAGTCAGATTATTAATTGGAATACAACACGCTTTTATTATCTAAGCTTTTATCACTATTCCCCTTGTCCTGTAAATATTGTGAGATTGTGTGCGATTCTATTATATTTGTGATCTATTGTTACTGATGCTGCGAATAAGACTTTGATTAAATTGACTGAGTATTATCTTTATTTTTTCAAGACTGAAATTATCTAAACACAATCATTGCAAAAAAAAATTTAAATCCATCTTGTGATATTAGTAGTTTTAGATATTTTTCTTACTAAAGATCATATTTTGGTGAAATATTGTGATTTCAAGTTTGTCATTGATATACCACAATATAAGGTTCCTGTTTCAGATCAACTGGCAGATAGGATCTTAATCTGACGGATTCCCGTCGCAAGTGGAATGTTTGATGCTACCTATATTCCACATTTAAGGCATGAAGCGCTTATTAATTGCAATAGCTTGAATGCAGAGGCCACTATTATTCTGGTTTTGGAATTCGACAATTAGATCACGTGAGAAAGTACTTCTAATTGAACGTGCAAAGGGGGTGCAAATTTGGAAGTATGTGGATTTGATGCCTATAAGCCATGGTTTAAAAGCTCGGTATCGATATCAATATCGGCGAATGTGTTTTACTATCAATATCGACAATATCATGTGTCATTATCATCAATACCATCCATATAAGCAATATCGGCCCCAATATTGACCAATATTATATGATTAATAACGTATCAGATACCTAAAAGTACAATACAACATTTCCAATATATATGAGAATTCACTGATATTTGAAACCATGCTATCAATATTTGCATTCTTGTCATCCATATTTAAGAAGTTATTGAAAATTTGAAAATTATACAACTGAGAGGATGAATGGTTTAAGGAGCTTATATTTTCCTTTTAAATAGAAAATTTACTTGCACAAAATATTAGCAGGAAGTGCTAGTTTAGGAAGAACAATGTTAGTTTTGACTTTTTAATTAAAAAAGAATATTATCTTTGATTTGTGAACAGAAATGTTCCACATTGGATTATAGATCTTTAGGACTTGCCAACTGTGCGTGAATAAAAAAATCTTTTGATGTGAAATGGGGACCTATAGTATGGTTAAAGTGGTAAACTCAAATTTGCAACGTTTCACCAAATATGACAATTTTGATAGGAAATGATCTAAAACTAATATGTACCAGATGGATTTAACAATGTTTGCAATTATATTGTAGATACTTTGATAAATCCAATCACAATATTCAGTTAAGTTTGTAATAGTTTTATGATCAATATTAAGATTAGCAATGACAAGGAGCCAGCAGAATCACAGTCTCACAATTATAATGGACAGCAGGAAATACTGATAAAACATCAGAGATAAAATTGGGGGTTATCCAAATAATAATCTGATTACTGAAAATAAAATTTTACCTACTGAGAAACTACGTTCTCAGATATCCAATCTCTGTTGGCTTTATATTGATGAGCTTATCATGTAAATCTTGCTGATTTTCTGTTTGATGACCTGACTGATGTAATTCTGTTGTCGTATGTACTATTTGAAGAAAACGAACAATGCACTACTCTTGATTCTGCATGACACGCGTGGGCGACACGTCGAGGATGTGCGGGCATGGGTTGTGCATGCAGGACTTGGCTGAGGAGCTGATCTGAGATGAAGAAAAGGTGCATGTTGGGAGGATGACTGAAGGTTGGTGGCCTTGGTGCTGCTCACGCGGAGAGAAGAAACTCACCATTAAGGGGAAGATAAGATCTTGGGAGCATTGTGCAACCGAGGGAGGTTGTTGATGGTGTTGGTGGTGGTGATGCAAGGGGAGAGAGGTGGCTGAAAATCACCTAGAGGGGGGGTGAATAGGTGATAATGCTAATCAATGCACAATATAAAAATTATGAAGCAACAATCTTACAAAGCAAGTGAATATAGCAATGAATGTAGAGAGCAAGTAATAAGAGCAATAAAAATAGAGTAAGAAATAAGAGCAAGTAAACCAAACGCAAACACCGAGATTTGTTATCGAGGTTCGAGCACCCAGCTCTACTTCCCCGCCTTCCCCAGAAGGATTCCAACCAATTCCACTATCACAAAGATGTCACAAATACACCGGAGTACCCAACTCCACAATCTCAAGTACAAGAAATCTCTGAGTAGTCAAAAGACCACAAACTCTCTCTTGCAAAATTCTCTTCCCTTACAAAGGTCCTTAGAGAATAATGAGTAGGAATGAAGCTCTTTTGTGTAAGGAGAAAAGAAAAAGAAATCAGAGAGTTCTTGAAAACACTTCAGAAAATGAGAGAGAATTTCAGCACAAAAACCAAGAAACCAAGTCTTTTTGAATGCCTTAAACTTTTGGAAATTTTGAGAATTTTTCTTGTAACCAACCTCTCCCTAAACACCCCTATTTATAGGAGAGGGCTAGGGTTAGGAGATAAAACATATTTAAGGCTAATCAGAAAGTATTAGAACCAAAACATGTCACTTAAACATACTTAAGTGAGAAAAGGACAAAAATAAATCAGCTCAGAAAACTAGCCGTTACTGTTCAAACGGCTAGCTCGGTCGACCGGCCCGGTCGACCGCTAGTTCAAAGAAAATAGCCGTTGCAGGCTACGGTCGACCGGCCGGTCGACCCAAACAAACAGAGAGCTCTGCTCTCAGACCCGGTCGACCCGGATGGTCGACCGTCCAAAGTCTGCCAAATGTGCACAGATTTGTGCACGTCGGTCGACCGACCCGGTCGACCGACTTCAAGCCAAGTCGACTTGTCAGAAGACTAGTCGACTGGATGAAGTCTGGAACAGAAAACTGGGTCAGAAAAACAGTTTTAAAAATATTTTGAAAAATCTTTTAACACTCCTAAAAATCACCAAAAATAGTTTTATTATTTTGCATTGATATATAAACATGTGGTAAAAAGTTTAGCTCAAATATCAATAATATGAACTATTTTTGTCTCTTATCATTTTTACCAAAAACCAAAAACTGTATTTTCTAAAACTTGGATTTTGAATAGAAAATACGTTTTGTCCAAAACTCTTCCAAATACAAAAACATGATATTTAAACATTTTGAAGCATGATGTATATGGATATAATCCTATATACATGAAACATATATATATCATAGTTTTTGTCATTAATTCCAAAAATAAGTTTTGTTAAAACACAAAACTTAAAACACATGAATAGGTAAATCAAGGTAAGTTTGTAGGTTGAAGATTGTATACAAACTATTTTTTTACATGTTATAAGAAATATGTTTGGAAACAAGATGTGCGCAAAAACGTGTGTGATAGAGCTTCAAACCTATTCACTATTCTTTAACAAAACTCTAAACTAAAAGCAAATCTAATAAATTATCTTGAGCAATCTTGAAGTCTTGAGCCATGCGATGCCTTGCTAGAGCCTTCTCTTCTATGTTCCTTCCTTGATGTGCAAAAAGCCTTCTTTGCTTCATGAACCTAGAAATTCTTGCAATAGCTAAGCAATGGCCTCCAAATATGGTACTAACCTGAAACTTATCTTAAACAAACTAATTAGTACCAAATAGCTCTTATTTGTTTTGTTATTATCAAAACTCTAAACAAATGGAGAGTGTAACCTTTTGGGCCAACAATCTCCCCCTTTTTGATGATGACAAAACAAATAGGCTATAAACAAAAGTATAGGGGAGGAGAAAGCTCCCCCTCAAATTATGCTATATTAAACAAAGAAAACATATATAAACTCATATGGAACCAAAAGCATCATGAAACTTGTAATTTGTAATTTGCAAGTAAACATCATGAAACCAAAAACCAAAAACACTTGCAAAACACTTAAACTCAAATTACAAGAACACATCAAAAACTCAAAACATATATAAACTCATATGGAACCAAAAGCATATGAACTCATATTTCCATACATAAACTCATTCTCCCCCTTTTTGTCATACATCAAAAAGGGTTAAGAAAACATTTTTATTCAATAACACAAACATTAAGTTCACCACAAATGAATGAAAATCTAGCAAAATCAAGTGGTTTAGTGAAAATATCGGCAAGTTGCAAATCCGTAGAAACATAATCAATATCTATATCTCCTTTCTCAAAATGATCTCTAAGAAAGTGATATCTAATCTCAATGTGCTTGATCTTACTATGTTGATTTGCATTCTTAGTCATATGAATAGTACTAGTATTATCACAAAATATTTTTATATGGTTATAATGCAAATCATAATCAAGGAGAGTATGTTTCATCCAAAGGACTTGTGCACAACAAGCCCCCGCGGCAACATACTCCGCCTCGGCGGTTGAGAGAGCTACGGAATTTTGTTTCCTAGAGGACCATGAAACAAGACAATTACCAAGAAATTGACATGTCCCACTAGTACTTTTTCTATCTACTCTACAACCCGCATAGTCGGCATCCGAATAACTTGTCATTGAGAAATCTCCGGTTTTCGAATACCATAGACCCATTCCAATCGTTCCCTTAATGTAACGAATAATGCGTTTTACCGCAATAAGATGGGACTCTTTGGGACACGATTGAAATCTAGCACAAAGACACACACTAAACATGATATCCGGCCTACTTGCCGTCAAATACAAAAGACTACCTATCATGCTTCTATACAATTTAATATCAACATTTTTACCTTGGTCATCCTTATCAAGCTTGATGGTAGTTGCCATGGGAGTGTTGCAAACTTTTGAGTCTTCAAGTCCAAACTTCTTTACGAGTTCCTTTGCGTATTTGGCTTGACATATGAAGTTCCCATCTTGCAATTGCTTGATTTGGAGTCCAAGAAAGAAATTAAGCTCACCCATTGAAGACATTTCAAATTCACATTGCATAACCTTTTCAAATTTCTTGCATAAAAACTCATTAGTAGAACCAAAATTATATCATCAACATAAATTTGCACAATTAAAATGTCATTATCAACATGCTTAGTAAATAGTGTTGTATCTACTTTACCTTTAATAAAATCATTTGAAATGAGAAAACTAGAAAGCCTTTCATACCAAGCTCTTGGAGCTTGTTTCAATCCATACAAAGCTTTATCAAGTTTAAAAACAAAATCGGCATGAACATGATCAACAAAACCGGGAGGTTGAGCAACATAAACTTCTTCATTTATAAAACCATTCAAAAATGCGCTTTTCACATCCATTTGAAAAAGTTTAAAATTTTTGAAAGATGCAAAAGCTAGTGTCATCCGTATGGCTTCAAGCCGTGCTACGGGTGCAAAGGTCTCCTCAAAGTCAATTCCCTCAACTTGAGTGTAACCTTGGGCCACTAACCTAGCCTTATTCCTAATCACATTTCCGGACTCATCCATCTTGTTTCTAAAGATCCACTTAGTACCAATTATTGGTCTATCGTGGGGCCTAGGAACAAGGTGCCAAACTTGGTTGCGCTCAAATTGATTGAGTTCCTCTTACATGGCTAGCAACCAATATGAGTCCGCCTCGGCTTCGAGGATGCTTTTGGGTTCAAAATGAGAAATGAAAGCAAAATTGCCACATAGGTCATGGAGTTTGGAGCGAGTTGTTACCCCTTTAGATGCATCACCTAAGATGAGCTCCTTGGGATGATTTGTGGCATATCTCCAAGCTTTAGGAAGCGGTTGAGAGCTTTCCTCTTTATCCTCTTGAACGTCACCAATTGGTTCTTACTTATCATCTTGAGCGGGTGAGTCCTTCAAGGATAGTCTCTCCATGTCTTCACCTAATGGTTCAATCTCTACAACATTCTCAACAAACACATTAGATTCTTCAAATTTAACATGCATGGATTCTTCAATGGTAAGTGAAGATCTATTGAATACTCTATAAGCTTTATTAGTTGTAGAATATCCAACAAAGATTGCTTCATAAGCCTTAGCATCAAATTTACCCAAGTTATCTTTAGTGTTCAAAACAAAACACTTGCAACCAAAAACTTTGAAATATGCAACATTAGGTTTTCTAGAATGATACATTTCAAAAGATGTTTTGGAAGAATTTTTACATAAATAAATATGATTTGATATATAGCATGCGGTGTTTACGGCCTCGGCCCATAGATATTGAGGGAGGTCATACTCACTTATCATTGTCCTAGCCATCTCTTGAAGTGTTCTATTTTTCCTTTTTACAACTCCATTTTGTTGTGGAGTTCTAGGACAAGACATTTCATGCTTAATTTCCTTTTCATCACAATAAGTCATGAAGAGTTGGTTAACAAACTCACCACCTCTATCACTCCTTATTCTCAAAATCGAAAAACCTTTTTCTTTTTCAACTCTTTTTCGAAAAATCTTAAAATGAGAAAAAGCTTGATCTTTGTGTTCCAAGAAGAAAACCCAAGTGAAACGGGAAAAATCATCAACTAAAATAAATGCAAATCTACTACCATTTAAGCTCTTAGTTTTAGTAGGTCCAAAAAGATCCATATAAATTAATTCTAAAGGCCTAGTTGACATGATATCCTTGATTGGTTTGAAGGAAGACTTGGTTTGTTTCCCAAGTTGGCACGCACCACAAATGCGGTCTTTCTCAAACTTCAAGCAAGGTATACCCTTCACCAAATCCTTAGAATTAATCCTAGAAAGATGGTCAAAAGATGCATGTCCTAATCTTCTATGCCAAAGCCAAGAATTTTCATCAAAAGCATTTAAGCATTTAGTAGAACATTCCACATTAAGCATGTCAATGATATAAACATTATCATCACGAAAACCGGTGAGAATACAATCATTGGTTTTAACATCAAAAATCTTGCAAGAAGAATCATCAAAAACAACTTTAAGTCCACGATCACAAAATTGACTAATTCTAAGCAAATTATGTTTCAAACCATCAACAAGTACAACATTTTCTATAATGGGAGATGCACCAATTTGAATGTTACCTATACCGATGATAGTGCCTTTGGAGTCATCCCCGAAGGTGACGGAGCCACCTTCCTCGTACCTTGATAGGGTTGTAAAGTTATTGATGTCCCACGTCATGTGTCTTGAACAACCACTATCGAAGGTACCACCGCTCCCTACGTCTTGGAGCCTTGGTGTGTACCTACATCAAATAATTTAGGACTTGATTTTGGTACCCACATTTTCTTGGGTCCTAAAGAGTTAGTTTCATTAACCCAAACAAGATTATTGGTTCTATTTATTTGGTCATAACAAAATTTAGCCAAATGTCCATTCTTACCACAATATGTGCATCTATACACTCTACATATTTAAAAGCATAGTGAGTGTGTGATTTGTGAGCATGAGAATTGTGAGCATGAAAAGATTTAGCATGAGAAGTGTTATGTGTAGTGTGAGCATGGGAAATCTTAACATGTAAATCTTTAGCATGAGAGGTGTGCTTTTTGGAAAACATTTCTTCAAGTTTCTTAGTGTTAAAAGCACAATCCTTTAAAGTCTTTTCAAAATCAACAATTCTAGTTTTTAAAGAAGAAATTTCTTTTTCATCAATTTTAGGAAATTTTGCTTTACAAGCAACTTTGTAAGCACAAAATTCATTTTGGGTAGAAATGAGATTTGAAGAAATTTCATCTTTTTCTCTAGAAATAATGGCAAGTTGATTTTTGAGAAAAGCAACTTCTTTTTCCAATTTAGAGCATTCAATCATTTTATTGTCATAGGTTTCTGAAAGTTCAACAAAGGCATGAACAAGAACTTCTTTGCTTAATTCATCATCTTCATCATCAAGAGGTTGAGGGGTTACCTTTGGTGTGTTTGCCATGAAACACATATTCGCTACATCCGCCTCTTCCTCGGACTCACTTTCCGAATCCCAAGTTGCCTTGTAAGCTTTCTTTTCTTCCGGTTTCTTTGGCTTGAAGGAGGAGGTCATCTTCTTTTTGAACTCCGGGCAATCCGCCATGATGTGTCCGGGCTTTCGGCAATTGTAGCATATAATTTTTCTCTCCTCTTTGCCTTCAAATTTCCTTCAGAAGTTGAGCTTGTTCCTCCGGTACAATCTCTTCACATTGCGAACAAGTAGTGATAGCTCCTCATCTTCTTCTTCATCTTCTTCATCGTCTTCAAGAGTGGATGAAGACTTGAAGGCTATGGATTTCTTCTTTAGTGGAACGGCCTCTTCTCTTGCTTTCTTTTCCATCTCATGGGTTTTTAGGTTCCCAATGAGACTAATGAGGTCCATCTCATCCTTGTCATTCAATTCTTTTAGGGTGGTGGCCTTGATCTCCCATGATGTAGGAAGTGCCCGAATCACTTTTCGCACCTTTTGGTCATTGGAGATGTCATCACCTAAAGAAGAAAGAGCATTGGTGATTTTAGTAAATCTAGTAATCATACAATCAATAGATTCTTTATCAATCATTTTAAAGGATTCATATTGGGACCTTAAGAGATCTATCTTAGCTCTCTTAACTTGTGAAGTCCCCTCGTGTGTGACCAATAAATGTTGCCAAATCTCATAGGCGGAATGGCAATGAATTACCCGTAAAAGTCATCCTAATTCAAGGCGGTTAAGAAGGAATTTTGGGCCTTGGAGTTAGCCTCATATTCTCTAAAGTTGAAGTCGGTCCATGTGCTCTCATCACTATCGGGTGCAACATAGGGTTTGGTCAATGATTTAGCCACTAAGCTACCTAAGGATTGCAAAAAGATAGTCATCCTAACCTTCCAAATGGGGAAGTTGAGTCCATCAAATTTAGGAGGGGTTTTGATGTTATCGGCCATGTTTACTAGTGAATGACAAATGGAATGCAAATGTTGATTAGCAAATTTTAAGGATCTCTCTATGGATGTTAAGCCAAAACCTAGAGTCCAAGCTCTGATACCAATTGAAAATCACCTAGAGGGGGGGTGAATAGGTGATAATGCTAATCAATGCACAATATAAAAATTATGAAGCAATAATCTTACAAAGCAAGTGAATATAGCAATGAATGTAGAGAGCAAGTAATAAGAGCAATAAAAATAGAGCAAGAAATAAGAGCAAGTAAACCAAACGCAAACACCGAGATTTGTTATCGAGGTTCGAGCACCCAGCTCTACTTCCCCGCCTTCCCCAGAAGGATTCCAACCACTTCCACTATCACAAAGATGTCACAAATACACTGGAGTACCCAACTCCACAATCTCAAGTACAAGCAATCTCTGAGTAGTCAAAAGACCACAAACTCTCTCTTGCAAAATTCTCTTCCCTTACAAAGGTCCTTAGAGAATAATGAGTAGGAATGAAGCTCTTTTGTGTAAGGAGAAAAGAAAAAGAAATCAGAGAGTTCTTGAAAACACTTCAGAAAATGAGAGAGAATTTCAGCACAAAAACCAAGAAACCAAGTCTTTTTGAATGCCTTAAACTTTTGGAAATTTTGAGAATTTTTCTTGTAACCAACCTCTCCCTAAATACCCCTATTTATAGGAGAGGGCTAGGGTTAGGAGATAAAACATATTTAAGGCTAATCAGAAAGTATTAGAACCAAAACATGTCACTTAAACATACTTAAGTGAGAAAAGGACAAAAATAAACCAGCTCAGAAAACTAGCCGTTACTGTTCAAACGGCTAGCTCGGTCGACCGGCCCGGTTGACCGCTAGTTCAAAGAAAATAGCCGTTGCAGGCTACGGTCGACCGGCCGGTCGACCCAAACAAACAGAGAGCTCTGCTCTCAGACCCGGTCGACCCGGATGGTCGACCGTCCAAAGTCTGCCAAACGTGCACATATTTGTGCACGTCGGTCGACCGACCCGGTCGACCGACTTCAAGCCAAGTCGACTTGTCAGAAGACTAGTCGACTGGATGAAGTCTGGAACAGAAAACTGGGTCAGAAAAACAGTTTTAAAAATATTTTGAAAAATCATTTAACACTCCTAAAAATCACCAAAAATAGTTTTATTATTTTGCATTGATATATAAACATGTGGTAAAAAGTTTAGCTCAAATATCAATCAATATGAACTATTTTTGTCTCTTATCATTTTTACCAAAAACCAAAAACTGTATTTTCTAAAACTTGAATTTTGAATAGAAAATACGTTTTGTCCAAAACTCTTCCAAATACAAAAACATGATATTTAAACATTTTGAAGCATGATGTATATGGATATAATCCTATATACATGAAACATATATATATCATAGTTTTTGTCATTAATTCCAAAAATAAGTTTTGTTAAAACACAAAACTTAAAACACATGAATAGGTAAATCAAGGTAAGTTTGTAGGTTGAAGATTGTATACAAACTATTTTTGTACATGTTATAAGAAATATGTTTGGAAACAAGATGTGCGCAAAAACGTGTGTGATAGAGCTTCAAACCTATTCACTATTCTTTAACAAAACTCTAAACTAAAAGCAAATCTAATAAATTATCTTGAGCAATCTTGAAGTCTTGAGCCATGTGATGCCTTCCTAGAGCCTTCTCTTCTATGTTCCTTCCTTGATGTGCAAAAAGCCTTCTTTGCTTCATGAACCTAGAAATTCTTGCAATAGCTAAGCAATGGCCTCCAAATATGGTACTAACCTGAAACTTATCTTAAACAAACTAATTAGTACCAAATAGCTCTTATTTATTTTGTTATCATCAAAACTCTAAACAAATGGAGAGTGTAACCTTTTGGGCCAACAGTGGCAGGGGTGTTGGTGAGGAGGACGGTGGCAACCTGTTGGCAGTCGGTGAATATTCCGGTGGCTGTACTCAACAAGGGTGAAGCTTGAGAGAGGGAGCAGAAGACCATTGAGATCGATGGCTTACAGAGAAGAGATCTCCATTTGTTGACGAGGAAGAAGTGATGTCATTGAGTTCTCCGTTTGCGGGGAGAAAAGAATAGAAGAAAGAGGAAAGGGTGGGGCCATGGCTTGGGTTTGTAAAACAAATTTTTTTCTTCTTTTGTTTTGATTTTTTTTTGGCCAAGGGTGGATATGAGAGGATTCGGGACTTGAGATGGGATAAGAATAGAGATGCGGGGATAAGATATGGATTATGATTTCAGACTCAAAATTTGGGAGAATCGAATTTCACATTCGAACTCACAAAAGGAGATTTTCATTTCGAAAGCTCAATTTTTTCATTAATAAATCTTCATTGTTTTTTTCAATACAATTCCATGTCTTTAAATAAGCTTACAACCTGGTAACTTTCTCTACGTAACCGATGTAGGACAAAAAGTTAAAGCACAAGACTAATAAAATAGAAAAGAATACAACAGACACTGCATGAAAATAGAAAATACAGACTCTAGCTAACTAGATCGATCTGTGGCACCCCATATGTGTTGGATGTCCGCATCATTTTTGCCCCGGTGGGATAAAACTCGACTTCATCGAGTTAGGTGCAGAAGGCGTTCCTCATGCTCTAATACATTTGCATTTACCTGTTGCAACTAACCACTCAATAGGTAATATCTATTTTCAAACAATCAGATATCATTATAATATACCAGATAATTTAATCATCTAAAATTTTATCCATTTTTTTAAAAATTGCGATAAATATCTGAGAATGGACTCAATGTGGGACTTAGAAAAATAGCTTAGCGAAGGCTTATAACTAGTGAGTTGTTAGGGTTAAGATCAAATACTTGTAATTCAGTGAATACCCAATATTGAAAATATGACTAATTTCAAAATCTTTAAAAGATATATAACTGTTTTCCATTGATTCACAAAAGGGAAAACTTACAAAAAGTTGTGAAGGAGCGAAATTACAAGTAATTCCTTTACAGAAAATAAAGAAAATTACAAGTAGATCTCCTCTGAGATTTCTAGGAAAGTGTGCCGGTGGGACTCTGATCATCACTCGACCACTTTGTCCCATTGATGATGCGAGCGATCGATCTTCGAATGCTACTGCTTGGGAATTCCTTCCCGCCTAGTTCTAGAGATTCCTTAAGAGGGAGGAAGATCTTAGGATATTAGCACCCTGAATTTATCCTTGTAGGATTAGAGAAGTGATTCTCTGAATTCTTAGAAGTTAGAGAGTAGATCTCTTGTTGGTTTAAGCTTTGAAGCCACCAAAGAAGCTTATGCTCTTTAAAAAACCTCTTGGACTTGAATCTTTTCAAGACCTAGGCCTGAATTTCTTCAAAGTCCATGAGCCTAGCCTACTAGTAGGCTATTTATAGGCTCAATATGGAGTTATGATTCTATTGAATGTCTCCTCTTACTGAGGGATCATGGGTATAACTACCCATTAACTCTCCTTAATTGGCTCATCTTAATGAGGGATCATGGGTGTAACTACCCATTAATTTTCTTCAATTGTCTCCTCTTAGTGAGAGATCATGGGTGTAACCACACATTAACTCCCCCCACTAACTTAGTGGGGTGGTTACTTTCCTCATGAGGAGCTAGCCTCTTTCGGAGAAGCTATCAAGGAAGCTTCTAGCGAGCTGTAATTAGCTTCATGAGAAGCTATCAAGAAAGCTTTCGGCGAAGCTAGAATTAGCTTCAAGCGAAGCTGTAAGTTAGCTCTCGTGGAGCTATGAAGTGCTTCATGCGAAGCTATCAAGAAAGTTTCCGACGAAGCTAGAATTAGCTTTTGACAAAGCTATAAGTTAGCTCTCTATGGAGCTATGAAGTGCTTCATGAGAAGCTATCAAGAAAGCTTCCGGCAAAGCTAGAATTAGCTTCCGGCGAAGCTAGATTAGCTTCAGACGAAGCTGTAAGTTAGCTCTCTGTGGAGCAATGCGAGCTCATGCGAAGCTATCAAGAAAGCTTCTGACGAAGCTAGAATTAGATTCAGCTAAAGCTGCAAGTTAGCTCTCTGTGGAGTTATGAAAAGCTTCATGAGAAGCTATCAAGAAAGCTTCTAGCGAAGCTGTAAATTAGCTGTCTGAGGAGAGCTTCAATACGAATCTAGACAAACTTAGCCTCTCAGGCGAGACTATCCCCTTGAACTCATGTGATGCTAAGTGTTGAACTAACTCAGCATCTTAGGCCTGCCTAGGTCTCTTCAAAGGCAACCTGGGCTTACTGTCTGCTTCACTGGATCAGTATAGTCTAAGTCGCTGATTTGTCACTTGGGGATGGGTAGAAAATGGTTGTCAGCTTATCTGCGACTTGTCTTTTGTAAATGCCGACAAGTTAGACGTCGTTCAAACTGGTTGGAAAGATGTCTGAGAGTTTGTCTTTTTTGAGTGTCAACAAGACCCCCTTCAAAGTTTTCGTAAATCCGCAATGGGATCGAATTTAAAAATACTTTGAATTGCCTCGGGTGTTCAAAAAGAAAAGCATTCACTAAGTAGAATTCCCTAAAGAAATTAGAACTTTGACTGTAAATTACTCAGAGGATAGGAACATGATAAAATCAGTTTGAGTATGAGAACTCACTAGGGACAAAGGGGAGCTGATCTAGGAATCCGTCTATTCAGAGGTAATGTGGACATAATAGGTTAGGAATCCCCAGAAAAGATGGTTCGATGTTCAGAGGTGGTAAACTAGACATAACAGCGAGAAGAGTCCCTACCGGACTGAAAAGTTAGATCTGAATATTCGTCAGTTCAGAAGGGACAAACTGGATATAACTGATTAGGAATCACTAGACACGAGGCCTTGTCATTTAGAGGTGACGAACTGGACATAACGACAAAGAAAGGTGAGATTGGATATTCATTGGTTCAGAGGTGACATACTGGACATAACCGATTAGAAATTACCAAACTCAGAGTGTTTACTTTTCAAAGGTGACGAACTGGACATAACAGTAAACAAAAAGCAGAGACTTGGCTATCTGTCGGTTCATGACCGATTGAGAAGCCACCAAGCTTGAAATGTTTACTGTTCAGAGGTGACAGACTGGATATAACAGTCAACGAAAAGCAGAGACTTGGCTATCGTCAGTTCAGAGGTGATGAACTGGACATGACCAATTGAGAAGCCACCAAGCTTGAAATTTTGTAATTCAGAGGCGACGAACTGACATGATGACAAAATGAAGGTGAATCTAGTTTTAGGAACCCGTCTATTCAGAGGCGATAAACTGGACATGATAGACTAAGACACATTAAACTCTGAATCTGCTGCCAGAGGTAGTCGCATTAACTTAGCAGCTAGCCCACTAGGGGCTGCAAGGTTGAACTGGATCTGGGCACTCGTCGGTTTAGAGGTATTATGAACATGACCAACTAAGAGACATCAGGCTCACAATTCGCTATTAAGAGGTAATCGTATTAACATGACAGTAAGAACTCCCGGCCCTGACGGGGGAAGGAGAACCAAGTTATGGACTCGTCTGTTCAGAGATGATGAATTGGACATGACAGTTAGAGTACCATAAAAGGGGAGGGATCTAGGCATCCGTCAGTTCAGAGGTAATTTGGACATAACTGATTGGAAGTTGCTAGACTTAGAGACCTGCTGTTCAGAGGTGGCGAACTAGACATAACGGCAAAGGAGTAGTCCCTACCAAACTGGAAGATGAGACTTGGTTATCTGTCGGCTAAGAGGTAACATGGACATAACCGATTGACAAACCACCAAGCTTAGGATTTCTACCGTTCGAGGTGACAAGCTGGACATGATGGTAAAAGAAATAATTCCACTGAGGGAAATAAGACTTAATCATAAACTCCTTAGGGAAATTGATGTCCCCTTTAATGTTATTTGGAAGAAATTGTCAGAGGTGTATTTTTAACATGACAACCAAGAGAGTCCATTGAGGACTTGAAAGGAAAATAATAGACTTTGAGGGAATCTACTAGAAACTCGCTGGGGAGTTAGAAAGTGAATCTCATAAGAGATTATATGTCAGGGGTAATTATTAACGTGGCAAAAAGAACTCCGTGAGGATTCTGTAGGGAAGAGATTATTCCCTAAAAAGTTATCAGAGGTAATCATTAATGTAACAATCAAATCCCTTGCTGGGGAATTTGAATGAGATTTTATCAGAAGTGATCGTGACAGCTTTGAAGGTTCACCTAGAGGGGGGTGTGAATAGGTGATGGCTAACCTTATGGTCACTTAATGTGTAAATGATGCAAATAATGCAGAAGCTAAAACTAATTATGACCTAATTAAACTTCTTACACTAAACACCACGTATAACCAAAGAGTGTTGCCGAATTCCCCGTGAACAAACTCCTCTAGATTCCCCTTGAATGGGTTGAGGTGCCGCGTTGGCTCTCTTGGTTGAATACAAGTGTTAGCAAACAATCCCAAGCAAGTATATCAATATAAGCACAATATATCAAGCATGTAAATGTAAAGACAATAATTGAATGCAAGATATAAACAAGTAAAGGAGAGAGAGAGAAGGCAATCGCAAACACAAGGGTATGTTTCGAGGTTCGAGCACACTTGCTCTACATCCTCGCCTTCGACACACGAAGGATTTCCACTATGCAAGATCCCAATGGATCTCTCCTCGGTGCCGCAACACCTACAAGCCCTCGGACTCTCTAGTCTCGTACACACCGCAAGCTCACTAGCTCGCCGAGGCCGCACCTCGAAACAACCGAGTCCGCACCTGAACTCAAAACAACGCGGACACACACGTCCGCCTCCTCAAAGGAACAAAGTAGAACTTTGGTGATCACAACTCTTGATCACCTAAAATCCTCTCACAACAAAACCCTATAGGTAGATATAGCAATGGAAAGCTCAAGTGTTTGTGTGAGAAAACAAGGATTGAGATGGTGGAGGAAAACTCAAAGACTTTCTTTTAAACACTCTTGATAAAACTTTCCTTTTGATAGGAAATATTAGCTCACTATTTTGTGGAGAAAAACTTCTGAAAAGAGTGGGAAAAACTGGCTCTAAAACTATCTCCAAATCTTGTAGAAAATAGCCCCCAAATGACCCTTTATATAGAGTCTGGAAAACTAGCCGTTGGGGCACTGTCAGGCCTGCCAATCGACCGGGTCGGTCGACCGCCAACGGTCAGAAATCCGACCGTTGGAGCCACGGTCGACCGCCCGGGTCGACCGAGCCACTGGAGCAGAGAGTTGAACTCTCTGTCGGTCGACCCGCACGGTCGGCCGAACTTTCCAGAGAGCAGAGCTCTCTGGAGCGGTCGACCCGTACGGTCGGCCGTCCTCCAGTGCACAAAGGCGTGCACATCTGTGCACGTCGGTCGACCAGTCCGGTCGGCCGACTCCAGGATTAGTCGACTTATAAAGGAAGCAAGTCGACTTAACTGAGGCCTGAAACAGTTTTCTGGGATTAAAAAGTTAGTCTTTTTGGCTCAAATAAAATCCCATAAAATACATAAAAATCTACAAAAATAGTTTAACCAATATACTTTGATAAACAAACATGCTTGCACAAAATCAAGGCATGTTATAAAAGATTGGACTATTTTTGTAACTTGAAAATATTTGGCTCAAGATAAAAACGTATTTTCCAAAACAATATTTTTCCAAAACATGTTTTTCCAAATCTTCATCAAATACAAAAACAAGATATACTTTTAAGGCATAGTGTGTATGGATATGATCCACTACACAATCATAATGAAATATCTATATTTTTGTCATAAAGCTCTAAACTTGGTTTTGGTTGAAAGATGTAAACATGAATACCAAAAACCAAATAGTATTTTGTCACAAAGAAAAATCTTTTCTGAAAACAATTCTATCAAGAGTGCGTGTGTATATGTACTTGAGCAATCCACCAACTACTCTATCCTTTACATTTTATCTAAAATAAAAATAAAATCTTATACCTAGACACAAGTCTTGATCTTGAAATCTTCCCTTGAAGTCTTCTCATCTTCTTGACTTGGTCCAAGCTTGATCCAAAAGCTCCTTGGATCACACCGTGCTAGCTCCAAATCTTAACATTTTATCCTTTGTTGAGCTATGCACCTACTAAGATCTTGATAATGAATCTGTCACTAATTGAACACAAGATCATTAGTAAACATAACTTCATGAGTTGATCATCATCAAAACTAGGGTGATAGGCCTTTGGGCCAACAGCTTCTCCACTTGGGGATTTGTAAAGCAACTTGTCAGAGCTGTGATGTTAACTTGACAAGAATTCATTTACTGTTAGAGGTATTTGAACATAACAGCAATTTGAATGGACCTGTCACTCTATGGAAGAGAATGACAAGTGAAGTTTGATCTGCTATAGATATTAGCAAGATCCATCAGGAAAAAGTTTTACTGTCAGGGGCGTGAGCTTTAAGCATGACAGTTGTGATCTATTATTGAGAAAATGAATACAATCTTTTGTGGTCCTACCATTTTATGGACGAGAATTGGTAGGGGACTTTAGTGGGAAAAGCGGAATCAGTCCCTTAGGATTTTTAATCAATTCTCAGCTGTCAACGGATTTGGTATGCCTTTACTAACTTCCGTTTGAGTTGGGCTAGCCATGCTATTCCCCTCAGCATGATGAGTTGTTGAGAATTTTATATTAGGCTTAAAAGCCAATGTTTTCCTTTAACCTTATTCACCGAAGGCTTCAGCTCGTGTCACATGAAGTGAACATTTTTATATTCCACTGGTGACCTTTAAAATCTCATTGGGGATTAAAGAGATAAGTCTAAACTTCATGGGAAATTTGTCGGGTAGATTGACATTTCTCGTGTAGTGTCACCTTTTGTTCATCAAGACTTTGGTTCCCAGCTGATCTTTGTGTCTAGATATGGAAGTACAAACTTCACAGGAAATATATCAGGCCTGTTTGGTTAAGGGTGGAAGTGAGGAAGTGAAGAAGTGAGGAAGTGGTAATAGTTCCCTTTGGAACTTGGGAATTGGATAGTAAGTTTTTTGGTGTTTGGATATTGTTGGGAAGTGTGGTTTAAAAAATGTTATGTCTTTTCCGGTGTTTGGATGGTAATATGGAAGTGAAAGTGGAAAAGTTGACCGCAAAGTTGACCGTAAAATAATATTAAAATAAAAATTAATTAAGAAAAATAAAAATTGGAGTGTAATTAGAATGCAAGTGAGATTTACATGAGCAAAAAATTAACTGTTTTATGCTACAACTTATTACAAATGAGATTTACATGACCACAAAATTAACTGTAGCACTCTGGAAGTGAGGAAAAGGTTGTGTAAAAGAGAAAAGAGAAAAGAAAAAGAAATTTTTTCATTTTCCTTTTCCGGTGTTTGGATGAACAACAGAAATAGAAAAAGACACTTCCCACTTCCCACTTCCTCACTTCCACCCAATTCCTTGAATCCAAACAGCCTCATCGAGTAAGTCGAGATTCCTCGTGGAGTTTCACTTTTGTTCGTCATAATCAAGACTTTGTCACAGCTGATCATCGAATCTGAACATGAATGTGGAAACATTAGAAAGATCCTGCAAGGATACATCATGAACCTTCTTTGATGAATTCGGCTCATTCGAGATTATTGTGAAATCGAATTGATTTGCCAAAGGAAGAATGTAGAGATGGTTGAAATTGATTCCATCCGTAGAAAGGGACTCCTTGAGGAGATGAAATAGTCAGACAAGTCTGACTTGATGATCGGAGGTGTAATGTTAACATGATCATGTATAGTACTTCTTTGATCAGAGGTATATTGTTAACGTGATCATGGATAGCACTTGTCGTTGATTGGCATCAGGAGCGTGTCACCATTTGGATTCGGTAGGTGATAAGCTCCACTCGAGTAGACTGCCTCTACTACGAAAGGTTGTCCTTATTTGATTGATGGAATGACATATTCTAACCCCCTGCGCGTTTCCCGACGACGTTGGCTGTTGTGTCTCGTCGGGGGTCTGGTTATACTGTCGCAAGTATTATTTGCCAGACCTAGTGCCTATCGGTTATCAAATAGCGGTTGAGACGGTTGTCTCCTCTTCAGAGCTACGAGAGGAGTTGCTGGTGCGGTGTCATCTACTGCGAGAGACATTACAGGACTTGTCTTTAGTTTTGGACTGGCTTGAGTCCCATTACTTTAGCCGTTGATGGGATAAGACTCATGGCTTTTGGAAGTAGAGTTGACTACCTCCAAACTACCTTTCAGGATAGGAGTTAGGCAGTGGCCTTTTTATGTTTCAACTTCAAAGTCAAAATACCCGCTTCAATCTGTGCTTGGTTTTTGTCCTTAAGGACATTGCACCTGTAAGTAGGATGATGAATCATCCCATGGAAAAGACAATATTTAGGATCGTTTGTTTGTCCCACTTCGTCTGGACGTCAAGGCCTCGGACAACTTGAGCTTGTTGCTTTTGTTGAGCAAGTGAAAAAGTGTCACCACATGCTCATATTTGAAAGTGTATTGTCTCTGATACTCTGAAGTTTTATTAGAGTTACCCTTCTTTGATCGAGTTCATCCATATACTTTCAATGCTTATTTATCAGAAGATTCAGTCGTGTCATAGCTTTTGTTATTGATTCCCCACCTGCTTTTTGGGGTCTCAAACTTTTTAGCTGATTTTTCAGCTATCTCGGCTTGTTCGATGAGCTTCTTGCGCCCATGCAAACTTCCACTTTGTCGAGAAAGTTATGCCTACACATCTGAAGCAACATAGGCAAAGGCAAACCTGCAGTTCACATGAGAGAAAGATTGTGAAATCTCTCTATGTAATCCCATACAGATTCTCCTCCTTTCTGAACTGCCGAAAGGAGTGTGTCCATGGTCACCTCGGTATTATCCTTATGGAATCGGGAGAGGAATCGGGTTTCCAAGTTGAGCCAAGAATTGATGGAGTTCACGGGGAGACTCCTGAACTAATCAAAGGCTACCCCCTTGAGGGTGCTAATGAACAGTCTGGCCATAATAATATCATTATCTACTACATTACCGGTTTGCGATCGGAAGTAGTAAATATGCTAATTTGGTGAGCTTTTGCCATCAAACGAGAGCAACATTGGTGGCTTGAACTTTGACAGATATGATATTGAATCCCATACCAAGGGGTAAGGACGGACTGCCCCTACTTTCTTCAATTCATCCCTTTGGGCCAGGGATGCAAACTGAGCTTTGATGCCATTGATCATTTTGGCATTGATTGAAGAGCCCTCCTTTAAATGATCGGTCTTGGGAGGTTCATTATTGTTGTTCTCCGCATTTTTGTGATTACTACCGGTTGTGTTATCATTGTTTTGGTTTGTTAGGAGCTGAACCAATATTTGTTAGATGTTGTCTAAGGCTTCTTGCTGGGCCTTGGAAGTCTGCTCCTGTGCCTCCATGCGATGACGGAGATCATCATTGTTGTTGTTATCAGCCATGTTGGCTGATACAAACTTTGCCTGCATAGAGCTGATGGTGGCGGAGGAAGCGTAGCCACTGGCTTCTTCTTCATCATCAGATCATTGAAATTGATGTCTCAATGGTTCTGGTAACATAGCTTCTGAGGAAGAAGATTGTCCATAATTATAGGGTACCGTACCTTGAAAGGCACCCTTTTGCTCGACCAGAACATGACCTAAGCCAGGCCCTGGAGAACTGAATGAGGGAGTGCGAACCCCCTGTTTCCTTCTTTGAGATCGTAGTAGATCCCTTCCTCTGCTTATCATATTGACAGAGGCAGTTGCGAGGTGAGGCACCTTCACTGTCTTCGTCTTTCGAGACTTGGGTCTCTCAGAAGTTTGAACTGACAGTCGATGGAACACCAATTGCTGGCTTAGAGGAGAAGTTGTGGGGTGGTCCCAAACAACAGTGGACGGAATTTTACCATCACAGGTTGACACCTCGCTTGTCCGCACTGGGATGGCGAGATGTGAACTAGCTTTTTGGAGCGGAGTTTTCACTTGTTGCTCAGATAATCTCGCAAGTCTGCGTTACCTGGGTCCAACTGATCCAACATGGAGACTCGAAAAAACTTGATGTTAACCTGCTTGGGTTGAGAAACCCTAGGCTTAGCCGTGAAGACTTTCTTTTGGGCTATAGGCGATGTTATGATAGCTTCCCCTAAAAGAGTAGCTTCGCAAGGTGAAGCTACTGTTTTAGCTCTGCCTTTGAAGGCGAGCTTAGCTCTGTAGTGTGGAGTTCTTCCTGTGAGCGATGTTAAAATAGCCTCGCTGTTAGCATTCAGTGATGCCTCATTTTTAACTTCACGGCTAAGGTCTTTAGCACTTAGTGCTTTGGGTTTGTCGCCAGCGGCGAGCCTAGCACTGCCAAGTAGTGCTGATGATATAAGCGGGGATGCAATAGCCTCACTGTTAGCACAAAGTGCTTTAGTCCTAGCCTCGCATGGTAGGCGTGGCTTAGCTCTGTGAAGAGCTAGAATAGTCTTGCAGTCGAGACTATTTTAGCTTCGCAGGAAGCTGAATTAAGAGATCTATCTCTAGCCTCACATGGACTACAGCTTTTGCAATCCATATAGCCTTAGTAGAGGCTGTTTTAGGTTCACAAGGAACCTTTATAGCTTCACGCACAGTGTTAATATGCTGGCGTGTGGCTATGTTAGTCTTTGTTGAGACTGTGCTAGACTCGCATAAAGTCTGTTTAGCCTCGCCTGAGGCTGTAATAGGCTTGCAGAAAGCCTTATTTATCTCAATAGAGACTTGCTTCTAAGAGTTAGCTAAAGGGGCCCTGACTACGCTGACCTCCTTGCGCACATGTACGGGGCTTGTGCTACCCCCAGGGAGAAGTTGTTCAAACCTCTCTTGGTCAAAGTGAATAACCAACGTCTCAGCAATAGACCCAAAGGTCTGATCGTCGCATTATGACACTTGATTCTTAGCAGTGCAGAATGCTTTCCCTAGCGGAGTTGCCATCTTGTTTTCCATTGATTCACAAAAGGAAAAACTTACAAAAAGTTATGGAGAGCGAAAATACATGTAATTCCTTTACAGAAAATTACAAGTAGATCTCCTCTGAGATTCTGAGGAAGTGTGCCGGTGGGAGTCTGATCAGAGCGCGATGACTTTGTCCTGTTGATGATATGAGAGATCGATCTTTGAATGCTACTGCTTGGGAATTCCTTCTCGCCTGGTTCCGGAGATTCCTTGAGAGGGAGGAAGATCTTAGGGTATTAACACCCTGAATTTGTCCTTGTAGGATTAGAGAAGTGATTCTCTGAATTCTTGAAAGCGAAAGAGTATATCTCTTATTGGCTTAATCTTTGAAGCCACCAAAGAAGCTTATGCTCTTCAAAAAGCCTCTTGGACTTGAATTTCTTCAAGACCGTGAGCCTATTGGACTTGAATCTTTTCAAGACCGTGAGCCTATTGGACTTGAATATTTTCAAGACCTGGACCTGAATTTCTTCAAAGTCCTTAAGCCTCGCCTACTAGTGGGCTATTTATAGGCTCAATAGAAAGTTATGATTCCCTTGATTGTCTCCTCTTAATGAGAGATCATGGGTGTAACTACTCATTAACTCTCCTTAATTGGCTCCTCTTAATGAGGGATCATGAGTGTAACTACCCATTAATTTTCCTCAATTGGCTCCTCTTAATAGTGATCATAGGTGTAACTACACATTAACTCTACTAACTTAGTGGGGTGGTTACTTTCCCCATGCGGAGCTAGCCTCTTTTGGAGAAGCTATCAAGGAAACTTCTAACGAAGCTGTAATTAGCTTCAGAAGAAGCTATAAGTTAGCTCTCTGTGGAGCTATAAAAAGCTTCATGAGAAGCTATCAAGAAAGCTTCCGTGAAGCTAGAATTAGCTTCAGGTGAAGCTATAAGTTAGCTCTCTGTGAAGCTATGAAGAGCTTCATGCGAAGCTATCAAGAAAGCTTCTGACGAAGTTAGATTTAGCTTTTGGTGAAGCTGTAAGTTAGCTCTCTGTGGAGCTATGAAGAGCTTCATGAGAAGCTATCAAGAAAGCTTCTGGCAAAGCTAGAATTAGCTTCCGGCGAAGCTAGATTAGCTTCAGACGAAGCTGTAAGTTAGCTCTCTATGGAGCTATGAAGAGCTTCATGCGAAGCTGTCAAGAAAGCTTCCGATGAAGCTAAAATTAGATAGCGACGAAGCTGTAAGTTAGCTCTCTGTGGAGCTATAAAGAGCTTCATGAGAAGCTATCAAGAAAGCTTTCAGCGAAGCTAGAATTAGCTTCAGGCGAAGCTGTAAGTTAGCTCTCTGTGGAGTTATAAAGAGCTTCATGAGAAGCTATCAAGAAAGCTTTCAGCGAAGCTAGAATTAGCTTCAAGAGAAGCTGTAAATTAGCTCTTTGTGGAGAGCTTCAAGGCGAATCTAGACAAACTTAGCCTCTCAGGCGAGACTATCCCCTTGAGCTCATGTGATGCTGAGTGTTGAACTAACTCAGCATCTTAAGCCTGCTTAGGTCTCTTTAAAGGAAACCTTGGCTTACTGTCTGCTTCACTAGATCAGTAGAGTCCAAGTCGCTGATTTATCCCTCGGGGATGGGTAGAAACTGGTCGTCAGCTTGTCTGTGACTTATCTTTTATAAATGCCGACAAGTTAAACGTCATTCAGACCGGTTGGAAAGCTATCTGAGAGTTTGTCTTTTTTGAATGTCAATAATAACATGAGTGTAATTTGAATTCTATAAGATTTTGAAAAATCTGATACTACAACATGTAAATCATTAACAGTTCGGGAGAAACCGTTTCGGACGAATTTGAACTATCATAAGTTGTCAACACTAAAGTTTTAAATAACTTCCTAATGAAGCTTGTAAAATTATAGTTAGTGTAGCTTTATTCAGATATATCACTGATTTGCCATATGTAGATCATGAACGTGTGTGATAAATATGATGCAAACTCAGATATGTAGTCTCAGAATACTCTATAGTGAACTGTAGCAGAGAGAAGTTAGCTTGTGCCTAACGTACACTAACGGTCTTCCTAAAATATCTAGCAAGCCTGACTCCCTATTGGACACTGAAAGTTTTAGGCATCTGAGTTACTTTATCAACAATCTTATCGACACCAATCAAAAGAAATTATTAGCGATACCAGCCTAGTGGTAGCTTACTTGTTATATTAATAATGAGAACAAGAGGTATTCTAATAGGTAAAATGTGATGGAATGCAATCTTTTATTTAGCTGTAAGCGAGGAAAAGTTAATAATCTAAATAATGCTAGATTCTCCATAACAGCATTCGTAGAGTTGTCCGACATGACTCGACTATAGATGATAACATCCTTGATTTGACCGAATCTTTTGTCACTACATAGCTCCAAAACTTGTCTTTATAAACATGTGTATTTATTGCGACAAGGCATTGTTGCTTTATTTCTAGTGACTATTCATCAACTGTTCTTTTGAGATTAATATGCTTGACATGATCAATCCTATGGTGTGGTAAGTCAAAAAGACTAACTCCTGAGACAAACTCAGTGGCGTGTTGGATATTATGTTGGTGATAGTTTGTCCAGGAGGTCTTCAGGAAAGACAGCGACAAACTCCGTGATCATGGAGCGACTTCAGAGAGAATAAAAGTGTTGTCTTTAGGGGAGACATCAGTAAACTCTGTAATCACAGGGATGCTTTCGAGAGGGCTCAAAACACTAGATTTTTCAATGTTATCACCCGTAATGACCTCTTCTTTAGAGTCAGAGTCTTCTAGTTCTTCCGCCTGGTAAATGGATTCGTCCGGGTCAGGCTCCGTATTTTTTACAAGCAATTTATTGATAGCAACTCTAACCAGGATTGGACAGATGGCAACACCATGCTCATAACCTTGACACTTGTAACACTTGATTATAAAACTAAGTGTAGAGAAGTCCCTTGTAGTATTCTTGTCTTTAGTGTTACTTTCAATGCTTTTGTCTTTGGTTTCTATCTTAGATGCTAGTGTTTTGTGCATGGACCTAGTGTGGGTACTTATAGGAAGTAGACTTGAATGTTCGGGCTTGGTGATTCTGACTCCTAAATGTGAAACCCAACTTGGGAGCGTCTAAATCTTGGACCAAGGCATAAGCCCTTTTGAGATCAGTGACTCCACGTTTACAAAGCTCATGTTCTAGGTCTATTTGAAATCCAAAACAAAATTGGGAAAAGACTTGGACGTCACTATGTCTGCCCAGGATATTATAGCGAGTGAGAAACCCGTCAAATGTGGTAACATATTCCTTTCGAATTTGTTGCCTTGGGTAATTTCGTGCCATTTGTCAAGAAGATCAGCAAAATAAATTGGTGGCACATACTTACCCTTGAGTTCATCCTTCATATAAGATCTGAAAATCACCTAGAGGGGGGTGAATAGGTGATGATGCTAATCTAGTAAACTTAATGCAGAATTTAAAAACTAATTGCAATTAACAAGAGATGCACACTCAAACAAGCCAAGCAAATAATTATGAATGAACAATATGAATTTATGCAAGGCATAATATAGAGAGAGTAAGAGCCAAGGGATCAAGCGCAAACAACAAGATATGTTTCGAGGTTCGAGCACCCAGCTCTACATCCCCGCCTTCACACAGAAGGATTTCAACTCCACTAGCTTGTCCACAAAGGACTCCCACAAAGGGAACCTCCACCGAGGATTTAGGGCAATAACAATTACAAGGAGTACCCAACTTCTCTCTTTACAAACACAACCTCCTCCTTGAGGCACAACACCAAGCCAACAAACAATCACCTCACAACTTGAGGGATAAGCACAAAGCTACACAAGGATCACCTCACCACTTGAGGGATACAACCCAAATGCACAACCTCCTCAACACAATGAGGGAAAGGCACAAAGCCAAGCAAAGATTGGGTTTACAACTTGGTGATCAAAAGACCACAAACAATCTCTTTTCCCACACAAAGATCCTATAGAATAAGATAGTAGATGTAGCTCAAGTGTGGAGAAAACCAAAGGAATGGAAATCAAAAAACTCAAAGAAAATCCTTGGGAAAAACTAGAAACCAAGATAAAGAAGTTGAATCAAACACTTTTCCCAAAAACCCTTTTCTTTGATTTTCCAAACCCTAGCAAAAACACCAAAAAGATTGTTCAATTTAAAGCCCAAAAACTTCTTTTGATTGCTGTGAAAACACTAGAGAGTCAGGAAAAATTAGCACAAAAAATCTTTGAGAAAACCACTTTCCAATGGGGTATTTATAGCCCCCAGAAAATTATAGCCGTTGGCAGCAGAAACTGCCAAAAATGAACCACCGGTCGACCGGTTGGTCGACCGTCCAATGGTCACATTTGACCGCTGGGAGCTACCGGTCGACCGGGCGGTCGACCGTCCCCAGAACCAGAGAGCAACGGCTCTCTGGCCGGTCGACCGCTCGGTCGACCGGGAACAAACATAGAGCAACCTGCTCTCAGTCGGTCGACCGTGCGGTCGACCGGCTTATGGGGCAGCCAGCGTGCACGTATCCGTGCACGTCAGTCAACCGCTACGGTCGACTGGCTACTTGGTCCGGTCGACCGACCTAGCCTGGCAGCAGCAGTTCTGGTCAGAAAAACATGTTATTTTTAATCCTAAAAATTCCCATAAAATCTCTAAAATTACACAAAAATAGTTTTATCATTTTATTGTGAAATATAAACTTGTTATAAAAATTTCATCACAAATAACAAACATTTTGAAATATTTTTGTGTCTTTTCATTTTTACCAAAAATCAAAAACTATATTTTCTAAAACTTGGATTTTTGAATTGAAAATACATTTTGTCCAAGACTTATCCAAATACAAAAACATGGTATTAAACAACATTTAGGCAAGATGTATATGGATATAATCCTATATACATGAAACATATATATATATATATATATATATATATATATATATATATATATATATATATATATATATATATATATCCATGTTTTTGACTTTAATTCTAAAATATGTTTTGTTAAAAATACCAAAACATAAAACACATGAATAAGTAAGTCAAAACTAAGTTTGTCTAGGAAGTTAAGCATGCATGTATATAGAACAAATCTAATATACATTAAACCATGTAAACTTATTTTGATCTATCTATTCATAAAACCAAGATCGGTTAAACCAAAAACGGAAAAACCGAAAACCAATATTCAAAACATGAAACGTGTGTGTTGTGAACTTTAGCATATCATACTATTCTAATCTTTACAAATGGATCTAAAACTTAAACTAAACTATGGTGCTGATGTCTTCTTGTAGAGCGCCGTCTCCAAGCCGACTCGATCCAAAACTTCGTGATCCACCGAGCTTGACTCCAATGAGTGCTATATATGATCTTGTCGCTCGGGCTCTTGAATCACTATGTGAAAACTTCCAAACCATCTTGTTGAAGCTAATCACCTACTAATATCTTGATTAATGATCTGAAACTTAAATCACAAGATTATTAGTACACATAACTACATGAGTTAATCATCATCAAAACTAGAGTGGAAGGCCTCTAGGCCAACAATCTCCCCCTTTTTGATGATGACAAAACTCATGGAGTTATATATACATGATTAAAGTTAAGCGTCAGAGAAGCTCCCCCTTAACTCATGCATAGGAATAAACAAGTAGATATGCAATGTAAGCTCTTAAACATGTATGCATAGACATGCATAAAACAAGGTACCAAATACAAAAACATGCTCTTGATACCAAACATATGACATATGAAATGCATCATGCATAAAACGTGCTCTTGATACCAATAAACTCTTGATACCAATAAAAACATGTTCATAAATAATGCTCTTGATACTAATTAAACAATTAAACAATTAAACAATTAAACGACAAAACATGCATATAAAACATGCATATAAAACATGACATGCATATAAAACATGTACCAATCATGCATATATAGAGAAGAGTTTGAGTTTATGCATGTTAAACTTTCTAATAATTCTCCCCCTTTTTGTCAATCATCAATAAAGGGGTTAAAGTAAAAACAAATCAATAAATTTTTCTCCCCCTTTTTGTTTGAAATAAGGAATCAACAAAAGGGTTAAAAACAATAAAACAATGTTCTCCCCTTTTTGTCTAAAACACAAATTATGTAAATAAATGGTGACAATCAATTAAAATATCAATTAAAAAAAATTTGTCAAAGTAGAGCATCTTGATACCAATTGAAAGGAAACATAAAAACATTGATACCAATTATAAGAAAACAATCTTGATACCAATTGAAATTAAACATAATAAATTTTGAATTTCTAAACAAGGATTTTGATACCAATTGTAAATATTTTTCAT
This sequence comes from Agave tequilana, assembly GCA_038442645.1. Classification (NCBI taxonomy): domain Eukaryota; kingdom Viridiplantae; phylum Streptophyta; class Magnoliopsida; order Asparagales; family Asparagaceae; genus Agave; species Agave tequilana. The sequence continues at coordinate 79,528 of JAVJIF010033455.1, forward strand.
TTTGAACATATGATACCAAATTGAAATTTTCAATCATAAAGTATGAGAGTGGAAATCAAATACCAATTGAAAGATGAAATACAAGTTTTCTCCCTCTTTATGAATTACCAAATAAAAGCATGCAAAGCTTGTATATGGATACCAATTGAAAACTAGTCAATTGAAACAAAATGGTCATTATAAAACAAGCTTTATCATGATTAAAATTTGTGCTCTAAGATATATGAATATAATAAGCACAAATAAAAACATATATATGTATGAAAAATTAGATACCAATTGAAATTGATACTCTTTGAAGTGTAAGCATACATATATAAAAAATATATGAGTATACAAAAATGTCAATATTGATACCAATTGAAAGAATCCAATGATACCAATTGAAACAACTATAATATCAAGTGTATATCTCATATTACCTAGCCTCCCAATCATGTTCAAGTTTAAAATGATTTTCACTATAAGGCATACATGAGCATGATCTCCCATCCAACCACCCTTAGAAGGTAGGGGTTTTCAAAAATAGGTTTGAAAATAGAGTACGTTTGAAAATCTCTACCATAAGAAGAATACAAACTAGTTAAATGGGAAATCTTATTAACTAGTACGAAATCCTTCAAGTAAGGAATAAAAAATAAATATTTTTCATGAAACACATGTAAATCACATGGCACTAAACACTCAAATTCTATAAACATGTATCATACTCATGAATAAAATCATGAGAAAACTAATAAAGTGAGTGAACAATTGTTATGTGACACATATCAACATGAAAATATTCAATTAAGTTCAATTAAGATATTCCTTAAAACATGAAACATGAAAATCTAAAATTTTCAATAAAACTAATTTATACTTCAAGGCATATGTATGTTTTGACAACACAAAAGGTATACATACACATCCCTAAACACAATTTGAGTCCATAATAAAGTTTTGCATGAAAAGCAAATGACTCAAGGGGTGTACATGTATATCTTAAAGTTTGACAAAATAAACATATACATGAAGTGAAAACACATGATCATAAAAACATGTCCAAAATAGGGAATACAAGTTAGAATGCATGAATCATCAAAACTAGACTATACTAGAACATCTAATGGGTACAAATAAGCATCCAAGCACAAACATATATAAAGATTTATTTGTAGCCCACTACATGTACAAGTATAAATTCTAGTCTTAATGAACTAACATTTAAACGTATATTCAAAATATGAGGCATAAAACGGGACATAAATCAACATGATAAACATAAAAATGATCATTATATAAATCCACATGCTATTAGAGCTATGATGTGCATAATAGCTAAACAAATGGTGAGAACACAACATATGGGTCCATATAAATATGGGTGATCTCAAAAGCTATACATGCATGTCAATGATCTAAGAATCATGGCATTTAACATAATAAACTATAAACATCAAAAACATGAAATATCTAAACAAGAATCATAAACACATATGATCATCATGCACATGTATTAGATCTAAGACATACATATTAGTTTAAAAACAAGGTGAGAACACAAAAATAGGACCATGGGTGTCTCAAATAACTAAACATGTATATCACTAATCTAAATCACATGGCATAATCATAATGAGCTTTAAAACATGACATGCTATTAATTAACGACATGAAGAGCATGCAAAGATAAACGGGAGTTAGAGATTGATACCAAAACCGATGAAGGCACCTCTCTAATTCTCCAAACCAATGGTGGTCCTCTCCACCAAACTCCCATTGAAAGTGATGCATCCAAATTATTTTCTTTAAGCACGGAACGCATCCACTTCAAGGCACCGCTACTCTCACGTGATGCGAGAGCCCACACCTACATCAAAAATTTTAGGGGTGGTCTTTGGTACCCATTTTCTTTTGGGTCCATAGGGGTTAGTATCTTTCCTAACCCAAACAAGATTATTTGCTAAATTTTCAACATGTAGACGATCATAGCAAAATTTAGCAAGGTGGCCTTTTCGACCACAATGTGTACATGTGTACACATGGGCATACATAGTGTGAAGATTGTGATCGTGATGAGCATGTGTATGCCGTGTATGGTGTGCATGCAAAGATGGAACTTGTTTCTTACGAACCAAGGTTTCCAAGCGTGTATGATTTAAAGTACATTGGCTCAAAGTGGAGCCCAAACAATCTGCACTTTTCTTCAAAACAATTATGTCATTTTCAATACTAGAAGATAAAGTGGAGCATGCAAAAGATGTGCTAGGTGAAGCTACACTAGCATGGCAAACATGTGAAGACAATTCAATTTTCAAAGATTCATTTTTCTTTAAAACAAAATCCAATTCTTTTGTAATGAAATCAATTTCATTTTTCAATGCAAGGTTATCTTTTAAAACAAAATCTAATTTAGAAGATAAGACCTCATTGTTTTTCACAACATCATCACAATCATTTTTACTTTTCAAAACATCAATCTCTTTTAGGGCAAGGTCTAGTTGAGATCTTAGTGAGTCACGTTCACTAGTAATCTCTTCCTTCTCTTGCAAAACCAATTCAAAAGTTGAGCACAAATCCTTCATTTCTTCTTTTAATTCAAAATGTTTCTTTTTTAAAAGGTCATGTTTTTCCACAAAATTTTCAAGTTTAGAGGCAAGTTCTACATTTAAATTTTGAACTTCAAAACACCCATAGCAATATGAACTAGAGCTATCATCTAGTTGAGAATCCGATTGTACCTCAAGGGAGTCTTTCCCTTGGACCATGAGGCAATGCTCGTCGGACTTATCTCTCCTAGATCTTCTCAACTTGTTGATAATCCTTGGTAGCTCGGGAGAAGTCAATATGCTCCAAACTGCAAAAGCCGAATCATAATGAGCAAACACATGTAAAAGATCTTTATTAAGAGATGCTCTAAGTGTCTTAAGGGCTAATGCATTTGCCTTTTTATGCTTGCTAGCATTAGGGTAAGATTCTTGAGTAGTGGCTTGATAAACTAGATGTCCTAGGCTTTTTAAATGACAACTCATCTTGGCCTTCCAAATATCATGTCTAGAAAAATCAAAAATAGGAGGGCTATCCATGAGTGCAAACTAAATGAGTGCAAATAAAAAATACAAATAAAGATGAGCAAACCAAGATCTCACTCCTAGGTGGTTAAACCTAAATATCAGGAGCATAGGCTCTGATACCAATTGAAAATCACCTAGAGGGGGGGTGAATAGGTGATGATGCTAATCTAGTAACTTAATGCGGAATTTAAAAACTAATTGCAATTAACAAGAGATGCACACTCAAACAAGCCAAGCAAATAATTATGAATGAACAATATGAATTTATGCAAGGTACAATAAAGAGAGAGAGTAAGAGCCAAGGGATCAAGCGCAAACAACAAGATATGTTTCAAGGTTCGAGCACCCAGCTCTACATCCCCGCCTTCACACAGAAGGTTTCAACTCCACTAGCTTGTCCACAAAGGACTCCCACAAAGGGAACCTCCACCGAGGATTTGGAGCAATAACAATTACAAGGAGTACCCAACTCCTCTCTTTACAAACACAACCTCCTCCTTGAGGCACAACACCAAGCCAACAAACAATCACCTCACAACTTGAGGGATAAACACAAAGCTACACAAGGATCACCTCACTACTTGAGGGATACAACCTAAATGCACAACCTCCTCAACACAATGAGGAAAAGGCACAAATCCAAGTAAAGATTGGGTTTACAACTTGGTGATCAAAAGACCACAAATAATCTCTTTTCCCACACAAAGATCCTATAGAATAAGATAGTAGATGTAGCTCAAGTGTGAAGAAAACCAAAGGAATGGAAATCAAAAAACTCAAAGAAAATCCTTGGGAAAAACTAGAAACCAAGATAAAGAAGTTGAATCAAACACTTTTCCCAAAAACCCTTTTCTTTGATTTTCCAAACCCTAGCAAAAACACCAAAAAGATTGTTCAATTTAAAGCCCAAAAACTTCTTTTGATTACTGTGAAAACACTAGAGAGTCAGGAAATTAGCACAAAAAATCTTTGAGAAAACCTCTTTCCAATAGGGTATTTATAGCCCCCAGAAAATTATAGCCGTTGCATCAGAAACTGCCAAAAATGAACCACCGGTCGACCGGTCGGTCGACCGTCCAACGGTCACATTTGACCGCTGGCAGCTACCGGTCGACCGGGCGGTCGACCATCCCCAGAACCAAGAGCAACGGCTCTCTAGCCGGTCGACCGCTCGGTCGACCGGGAACAAACATTTAGCAACTTGCTCTCAGTCGGTCGACCGTGCGGTCGACCGGCTTATGGGGCAGCCAGCGTGCACGTATCCGTGCACGTCGGTCGACCGCTACGGTCGACCGACCTAGTCTGGCAGCAGCAGTTCTGGTCAGAAAAACATGTTATTTTTAATCCTAAAAATTCCCATAAAATCTCTAAAATTACACAAAAATAGTTTTATCATTTTATTGTGAAATATAAACTTGTGATAAAAATTTCATCACAAATAACAAACATTTTGAAACATTTTTGTGTCTTATCATTTTTACCAAAAATCAAAAACTGTATTTTCTAAAACTTGAATTTTTGAATTGAAAATACATTTTGTCCAAGACTTATCCAAATAAAAAAAATGGAATTAAACAACATTTAGGCATGATGTATATGGATATAATCCTATATACATGAAACATATATATATATATATATATATATATATATATATATATATATATATATATATATCCATGTTTTTGACTTTAATTCCAAAATATGTTTTGTTAAAAATACCAAAATATAAAACACATGAATAAGTAAGTCAAAACTAAGTTTGTCTAGGAAGTTAAGCATGCATATATATAGAACAAATCTAATATACATTAAACCATGTAAACTTGTTTTGATCTATCTATTCATAAAACCAAGATCGGTTAAACCAAAAACGGAAAAACCGAAAACCAATATTCAAAATATGAAATGTGTGTGTTGTGAACTTTAGCATATCATACTATTCTAATCTTTACAAATGGATCTAAAACTTAAACTAAACTATGGTACCGATGTCTTCTTGTAGAGCGCCGTCTCCAAGCCGACTTGATCCAAAACTTCGTGATCCACCGAGCTTGACTCCAATGAGTGCTATATATGATCTTGTCGCTCGGGCTCTTGATTCACTATGTGAAAGCTTCCAAACCATTTTGTTGAAGCTAATCACCTACTAATATCTTGATTAATGATCTAAAACTAAAATCACAAGATTATTAGTACACATAACTACATGAGTTAATCATCATCAAAACTAGAGTGGAAGGCCTCTGGGCCAACAAGATCAAGTGTTTATTGTTTCTTGGCCACATGGTACTCACTTTTTCACCACATCGGTACAGTATTGGCTTGCTTGTTTAGTCAATTTCGTGAAAATAAACTTGACCTTTTCCATTTCAGAGAGCAGGTACAAGGCGAAGTATCGGTCCATTTTGTTTAGCCAATTCAAAAAAACTTAGGGATTACTTAAATGATAAAAGTAGTCTAAATGACCTTCAAAAGTCGAGACATCGATAGTGGAGATTGTTGGCCCAGAGACCTTCCACTTTTTTTGATGATGATTAACTCATGTAGTTATAGTTTACTAATAATCTTGTGATGTTTAGTTTCAGATACTTAACCAAGATATTAGTAGGTATTAGCTTCAACAAAGGTGTTTTGGAGCTTTCACATGGTGATTCAATAGCCCGAGCGTCAAAGTCATATCTAGCACTCGTTGGAGTCAAGCTCGGTAGATCACGTTTGGATCGAGTCGATTTGGAGATGGCGCTCTACAAGAAGACTTCGGTACAGTGTCTAGTTTATACTTTAGATCCATTGTTAAAGGTTAGATAGTGTGATATGCTCAAGTTCATAACACACACTTGTTTAAGTTTCATGTTTATTGGTTTTTGGTTTTTAGTTTAACCGATCTTGGTTTTTATGAATAGATAGAATCAAAATAAGTTTACATGGTTTAATGTATATTAGATTTGTTCTATATATATGCATGCTTCATATTCTTAGAAAAGCTTATTTTGATAACATATTCATGTATTGGAGTTTTGGTATCTTAACAAAACTTATTTTCGGATTTAAAGTCAAAAACAATGATATATGTATCTTTCATATATATTGGATTCTATCCATATACTAGATGCTTAAATGTTGTTCTATATCATGTTTTTGTATTTGGATGAGTTTTGGACAAAACGATTTTCCATTTCAAAAATCCTATTTTTGGAAAATACGGAATTTGGTTTTTGGCAAAATTCTAAATTACAAAAATAGTTCAAAATGTTTGTAACATGGTTTGATTTTATTCAAACATGTTTGTATATCAAAGTATTATACTGAAACTATTTTTGTGGATTTTTAAAAATTTTATGGGATTTATTTGATAAATAAAAACCCAGTTTTCAAATCCTGTTTTTTAGTCTGCCAGGCTCTGGCGGTCGACCGGAGCCGAACAACTGGAACGATCGACCGGATGTGCACAAGACGTGCACAAGGCCATATCAGTTGGCCGGTCAACCGAGCGGTTGACCGACTGAAGGCAACCCACTCTCGGGTTGTCCCGGTCGACCGGCCAGAGAGCCGTTGCTCTCTGGTTCTGGGCGCGGTCGACCGGGCGGTCAACCGGCAGGCTCAACGGTCACTTTTTTGACCGTTGGCCGGTCGACCGGCCGGCCAACCGAAGGCCAATCTGGGCCTAGTCAATTGCCAACGGGCAGATTTTGATTGGGCTTATAAATACCCCAATCTTTGGCCAGTCTTGCACAAGTTTTTAAAGAGCTAAAATTTTCATTCTTCCTAGTGTTTATACACAAGTTTTCAAAAGTGTTTTAGAGCCAAAAGACCTATCTTTATTTTGTTTTAAAAGGGTTGGAAAAATCAAGAAAAAGAAAAATCTTTGAGATTGGTTTTTATCTTCATTTTAATCTTATTCTAGTTGCTTTCCCAATAGTTTTTCTTTGAGTTTTTGATTTCCAAACTCTTTGTTTTCCACACTTGAGCGATCTTGCTATCATATCTATAGGATCTTTATCTTTGTGGGAAAATTAGTTTGTGCTTGTGGAAACTACCAAGTTGTAAACTTCCTTCATTGTGATATCCCTTAAGTGAGAGGTGATTGATTTGGTATCCCTCTATTGTGAGGTGATTGTGAAAGTTGTGGTTGGCTCCCTCTAGTGAGAGGTAGAGATTGTGTTTAGCTCCCTCTAGTGAGAGGTGGAGTTTGTTGGAATCCCTCAAGTGTGAGGTGATTGATTTGTATTGGCTAAGTGCCTACCCCTCTTGTGTGAGGTGGTGTTTGTGTTGGTTGTGCTTTGCCTCTTTGAGAGGTTGTATTGGTTGAGAGAGGAGTTGTGTACTCCCGATTGTATTTGCCCCAAATCCTCAGTGGAGGTTCACTGTGTGGGAGTCCTGTGTGGACAAGTTAGTGGAAATCCTTCTGTGTGAAGGCGGGGACGCAGAGCTGTGTGCTCGAACCTCGAAAGAAATCTCGGTGTTTGCGTTTGATCCATTGACTCTAACTCTCTCTATAACTTTGAGCATTGCATCATATTGCCATATCATATATATGCTTGTATTGTTTGTGTGTGCCTCACTTGTGTTTAACCATGAGAGCTTCATATAGCACCTCAACTCTTATTCAGAGGAATCAAGAGGAGTTAGTCCAGAGCCCTTCACCGGGAATTCGGCTACACTCGTTGGTTACATTAAGTGTGTTGCAATTTAATTTTAAATTCCGCATTTTGTTCATTAGATTAGTCGTACACCTATTCACCCCCCTCTAGGTGTACTTACAGAGATGTGGGAATTCCTTTATGTCGTTTTTTTATTTTTAAATTTTTTATGCAAAGGAAACAAAAACAAATTTTCCTAAAAATGCCTAAAAATACAAAATTCAAAATTTTCCTAGACCAAATGCAAATTTCCTACCTAAATTATGCTCTTTTATCAAATCGATGTGAAACGGGGAACCTATAGTGTGGTTAATCAGTGATAAACTCGAATTGGAAACGTTTCACCAAATAAGACGTCTAATCTTGATAGGAAATGATCTAAAACTAATAATGCAACCAGATTGATTTTAATAATGTTTGCAATTGTAGTGTAGATATTTCTAATCTTGATAAATCCAATCACAATATTCAGTTAAGTTTGTAATAGTCCTATGATCAATGTTAAGATCAACAATGACATGCATCCAGCAGATTCACAGTCTCATAATTATACTGGATATCAGGAAATACTGATAAAATATCAGAGATAAAATTGGTAGTTATCCAATTAATAATCTGATTACTGAAAATAAAATTTTACCTACTGAGAAGGTTCTCAGGTATCCTATCTTTCTTGGTTTTATATTGATGAGCTTGTCGTATAATTCTTACTAATTTTTGTTTGATGACCTGACTGATGTAGTTGTGCTTTCGCAGATACTATTGAAGAAAATGAACAATGCACAAGTATCAAGACTTATGTCTAGGTTTGTTTTTATTAAGATTTTGTTTTTAGTTAAAATATAAAGGATAGAATAGTTGGTGGATTGCTCAAGTATACCATACACACACACACTCTTGATTTAGATAAGTTTTCATAAAAGAATTTTTATTTAGGAAAAATACAAAAGAGTTTTCATTTTGACAAAATACCAGTTTGGTTTTTTGTATTCAAAGTTTACATGTATTTAACCAAAACCGAACTTAGAGCTTAATGTCAAAAACATAGATATTTTACCATGTTTGTATAGTGGATCATATCCATACACACTATGCTTTAAAAGAGTTTAAATATCTTGTTTGTATTTGGAGGAGTTTGGAAAAATAAGTTTTGGAAAAATCAATTTTGGTAATGCAGTTTTTGTGTTAAGCCAAATTTTTTAAGTTACAAAAATAGACCAAATTATTTGTATCATGCCTTGATTTTGTGCAAGCATGTTTGTTTATCAAAGTATATTGGTAAAACTATTTTTGTAGATTTTTTGTGAATTTATGGGATTTTAATTTAGCCAAAATGTCAAACTTTTTAATCCCAGTAAACTGTTTCCTGGCTTCAGCCGGTCGACGGGACGGTCGACTGTAGCTTGAAGTCGGCCGACCGTATCGGTCGACCGACGTGCACAGCATGCACACCAGTGTCTGGCTGGAGGGCCGGTCGACCGAGACGGTCGACCGTCCAGAGAGCTCTGCTCTCTGGAAAGCCCCGGTCGACCGGGCTAGTCGACCGGACAGAGAGTCTGCTCTCTGTATCCAAGCCTCGGTCGACCAGGCCGGTCAACCGCTGCCCCAACGGTCAGAAATCTGACCGTTGGCGGTCGACCGGGCGGTCGACCGTCAGGCCATCTGGCTCCCAACGGCTAGTTTTTCTAGCTCTATAAATTGGGCCATTTGGGGGTTGTTTAATATAAGATTTTTAGTGAATTTTAGAGCCAGTTTTTCCTACTCTTTCAAGAGGTTTTCTCCACTTATATTAGAGCCAATATTTCCACTCAAAAGGAGAGTTTATCAAGAGTGTTTAAAAGTGATTTTCTTGAGTTTTCCTCCACCATTTCAATCCTTGTTTTTCTCACAAACACTTGAGCAACCCATTCACATATTCATTCTATAAGAGTGTTCTTGTGAGAGTTTTTATTGATGATCAAAGTGTTTAGATCACCAAGAGTTCTTTTCTTGTACTTTGAGGAGGCGGACTTGCGAGTTCGCGGTGTTTCGAGTTCGTGTGTGGACTCAGTGTTTGAGGTGCGGCCTTAGCGAGCTAGAGAGCTTGCGGTGTGTATGGACTAGGGAGTCCGAGAGCTTGTAGGTGTTGCGGCACCGAGGAGTGATCTGGTGGGATCGATTCTAATGGAAATCCTTCAAGTGTGAAGGCAGGGATGTAGAGCAAGGGTGCTCGAACCTCGAAACAAATCTCTTGTGTTTGCGATTGCTCTCTCTCTCTCTATCTCCTTATTTATATCTTGCATGCTTCTATTGTGTTTATCTTTACATGCTTGATATTCTTATTGTGCTTAATTGTTATATGCTTGGGGATTGTTTGCTAATACTTGTATTTAACCAAGAGAACCAACGCGGCACCTCAACTCTTATTTAGAGGAATCTTGAGGAGTTAGTCTAGAGTCCTTCACGGGGAATTCGGCTACACTCTTGTGTTATACGCGGTATTTAGTGTAAAGAGTTTTAGTTTGCATTAAATAGTTTTTAATTCCGCATTTAGTGACCATTAGATTAGCCATCACATATTCACCCCCCTCTAGGTGATTTTACAATTGGTATCAGAGCCAAGTGCTCTTGATTTGGGTCTTACAATCTAGAGTTAAAGATCCTCATTTTTAGGCTAATCACAATATTTGTACACACACCATGGATTTCATGACACCTCCCACCTTTGACATCCTTAACATCCAAACTTGGAAGGTTAAGATGTCTTTGTACCTCAAAGGCCTAGGAATTCATGTTTATCTTGCTACCATTAATGATTCATATGTTAATAATAGCAAGTATATTGAGGCTAACTCAAAAGCCATTCATACTTTGAAAAGTGCCCTAAATGATGAATATTTATCTAGGATTTCTAACATTGACTCGGCTTTTGTAGTTTGGAACACAATTCTCTCCCTCGACGAAAAGGAACAATATTATGCGGGGAGTGACTCGGATGTTGGAAGTGATGCTTTCAACTTGTGCTACATGGTCCAAGGGGATAACCCCCTTGAGGTAACTACCGAATCCGAGATAGAAGATAATGACATGTCATATGATGAACTTGCTTCATTTTGTCAACAACTATTAGAGAAATATGACATGCTTAGAAAAGATAATAAAAATTTGAAAAAGAATTTTGATTGCATGCTAAAAGAAAATGATTCATTTAGAAATAAGTTTGCGTGCATTGAAAAAGAAAATGAAATTTTGAAAAATGAGAATGTTTTCTTGATGTCTAAATTGAGTGATCTTTGTGAAGGAAACACTTCATTGAAAAATAAAATTGTTTTGGTGGAAAAATAAAAGGAAGTTGCTTTTCAAGAAAACACTTCTTTAAAAAGAAAAATTATTGAAAATGAAAAAGAAATGTTTTTCAAAAGAAAAAGAAAAATGATTCTCATTCTCATCATGCTTTACATGCTACTATTAATGAAAATGAGATAAATGTTTTAAAAAATAAAATAAATTGTTTGAGCTCAACCTTGAGCTCGTGTGCATTTTATCACAAGAGGTTGGAGTCTCTGTTTTCAAAGAAACAAGCTCCACATGTTCATGCACATCATCATGCATATGCACATATTGCACGTCATGACCATACCCACACTCATAAGCATCCTAAGGTGTACAAGTGTACACATTGTGGCCGCAAAGGCCATTTAGCAAAGTTTTGTTTTGATAGATTACATCATATTAATTTTGCTAAAAATAAGAATGTTTGGGTTCCCTATAAAGCTAACCCCCAAGGACCCAAAAGAAAATGAGTACCAAAATTCTCACCTTTTGTTTTTGATGTAGGTGAGGGCTCTCACAAGTCGTGAGAGATTTGGTGCCTTGGTAGTGGATGTATGGACATGATGGACACATATTTGATGCATCGCTATCAAGGAGGTTTGGTGGGACAAGCACCATATTTTGGAGCTTTGGAGTATAGTTCATGTGTTGGTAACTATCTCTAAAACTCTTAGTTATGTTTACATGCTTCTTTCATTTGATGTTTATTTAGCATGTTCATGTTTTATTTGTTTTTGTACTTCATGTGGTAGATACTTGTTTAAATGTAGTGTTTATCAAACTTGGATGTATACTTGTACAAGTAGTGAGCAACATTTGATTCATATATGTTTGCACTTCATTGTTCACTTGTACTCACTATATGCACATGTATAGCCTAGTTTTGATGATTATCTCATTTACACTTGTTTTGCCTATCTTCATGTTTTGCTTCATGTATATGTATTTTGTATTCAAATCTAATAAATATACATGTATACCCCATGAGTCATTTGCCTTCATACAATTTACATTATGGACTCTTTTTATGTTTGGGATATGTATGCATATTGTTAGGATTGGATAAAAACATACATATACCTTGAAGTTTATTTTAAGATGAAAAATGAATTTTCATGTTTTGTTTTAAAAAAAAATTAATATTCATGAGCCTTATTGTCTATTTTCATGAAAATGCAATTTACATAATTATTGAACACTTACACTTCTTTTGTTTTGTCATGACCTAGTTTCATGAACATATTTTTGAGCTTTATCGATTTTGAGTGTCAACTCTTGTGTATTTGGTATGACTCATGAAATATATATGTTTTGATTTCATGTTTTGAAGGATCTTTAACTAGTTTTTTTCAAAAATTATTTTTAAATAGTTATTATTCTTCAATTGGGTAGTGGTTTTCACTATAAAATGTTTTCAAACCCTATTTTCGAAACCCCTTCCTACACCATCTATGGGCGGATGGCTGGGCGAGTATGCCTTGTAAGCTTTATTGAAAAATCTTTTACCTTGTGCATATAAAGGTGGTAGGTTATGAGTTATATACTTGATTTACATTATTATTTTCAATTGGTATCATTGGATCTCTTCAATGGTATCTAAATTATAATTTTGTATATACTCATATTTTGTTTTCTATATATGTATGCTTCATTATTTCCATAATATCAATTGCTATTGGTATTCTCTTTTCATACATATATATGATTTTCGTGTGCTTGCTTTATAATTGGTTTACATATTTAAAGCACAAAGTTTATGCTAAGCTTAAGTTAAAACTTTATTTTCAATTTGTATCTCAATTGACATTTCAATAAAGCTTATGCATGGCTTTTCAATTGATATCAATATGTTTCTATTTCAAATTTGTTATAAATTTACAATTGGTATCAATATGTATTGCTTATTTGAAAAATTCAAATTTGTAATGTTTATTTACAATTGGTATCAACATGATTTTTTTTTTTCAATTGGTATCTTAAATTTGATTACAAGTGGTACCTTAAAATTTTTTATAATTTACTAATATATCTCAAATTTGTTTTATTGAGAAAAAATTCAAAATTTTGTTTGAATAATTAAAAATCAAAACATTTTTTATTTGTATTGTCTATATGCAAGGGGAGCTTAACATCTCTTCTACATATAGATTCATGTTGAGTGTATCTTGTATTGAGGAGCTTGACAACTCTTCTTTATGTGATACACGTGTGTAGGGGGAGCTTCACATCTCCTCTTATGCATTACAGATTATGTGTTATGTGAATTGGGGCTTGTCATCCTTTCTTCATGTAATGCATATATGTAGGGAAGCTAACTTAGCGTCGTCTTCCTCTTCATGAATGTATATCGCATATACCTTTTATTTGATTGCTTTGATTTCACCCCTTATTGATCTCTTTGTTTATGACAAAAAGGGGGAGAAAAATTTGTTGGTTTTGTTTTTACTTTAACCCCTTTGTTGATGATTGACAAAAAGGGGGAGAAGTATTTGGTATATATATGCATGTTTTCCTTGCTTTATTCATAAAGAGGGAGTAGTATTTATGTTTATGCATATATGTTTTGTTTTGCAAATAGGAGAAAAAGAATTTGATGTGTTTTATGCTTGATTGGCATGTTTATCTCCTTACATTTGCATACATGTTTATGTGCTTCATTGCCATATCTTATTGTTTATTTGGTATGCATGAGTAAAGGGGGAGCTTCCTTGAAGCTTTACTTTAATCCATGCATATATAACTTCATGAGTTTTGTCATCATCAAAAGGGGGAGATTGTTGGCCCAAAGGCCCATCACTCTAGTTTTGATGATGATCAACTCATGTAGTTATAGTACTAATGATCTTGTGTTTATTTAGTTTCAGATTTATGATCAAGATCTTAGTAGGTGTATAGTTTCAACAAAAGATTTAAAGTCAAGTTTTGGAGCTAGCACGGTTTGATTCAAGAGCTTGTGCATCGAGACCACATCACGTACTCAAGAGGAGTCTAACTCTATGGATCATGTTTGGACCAAGTCAAGAAGATGTGAAGACTTCAAGTGAAGACCTTCAAGATCAAGACTTGTGTCTAGGTTTGTTTTTGTTAAGATTTTGTTTTTAGTTAAAATGTAAAGGATAGAATAGTAGGTGGATTGCTCAAGTATACCATACACACACACACACACTCTTGATTTAGATAAGTTTTCATAAAAGAATTTTTATTTAGGAAAAATACAAAAGAGTTTTCATTTTGACAAAATACCGGTTTGGTTTTTGGTATTCAAAGTTTACATGTATTTAACCAAAACCGAATTTAGAGCTTAATGTCAAAACATAGATATTTCACCATGTTTGTGCAGTGGATCATATCCATACACACTATGCTTTAAAAGAGTTTAAATATCTTGTTTTTGTATTTGGAGAAGTTTGAAAAAATAAGTTTTGGAAAAACCAATTTTGGTAAATGCAGTTTTTTGTATTTCACCATGTTTGTGCAGTGGATCATATCCATACACACTATGCTTTAAAAGAGTTTAAATATCTTGTTTTTGTATTTGGAGAAGTTTGGAAAAATAAGTTTTGAAAAAACCAATTTTGGTAAATGCAGTTTTTGTGTCAAGCCAAAATTTCTAAGTTACAAAAATAGTCCAAATTATTTGTAACATGCCTTGATTTTGTGCAAGCATGTTTGTTTATCAAAGTATATTGGTAAAACTATTTTTGTAGATTTTTTGTGAATTTATGGGATTTTAATTGAGCCAAAATGTCAAACTTTTTAATCCCAGTAAACTGTTTCCTGGCTTCAGCCGGTCGACCGGGGACGGTCAACCGTAGCTTGAAGTCGGCCGACTGTATCGGTCGACCGACGTGCACAGCGTGCACGCCAGTGTCTGGCTGGAGGGCGACCGTCCAGAGAGCTCTGCTATCTGGAAAGCCCCGGTCGACTGGGCCGGTCGACCGGACATAGAGTCTGCTCTCTGTATCCAGGCCTCGGTCGATCGGGCCGGTCGACCGCTGCTCTAACGGTCAGAAATCTGACCGTTGGCGGTCGACCGGGCAGTCGACCGTCAGGCCATCTGGCTCCCAACGGCTAGTTTTTCTAACTCTATATATTGGGCCATTTGGGGGCTGTTTAATATAAGATTTTTAGTGAATTTTAGAGCCAGTTTTTCCTACTCTTTCAAGAGGTTTTCTCCACTTATATTAGAGCCAATATTTCCAATCAAAAGGAGAGTTTATCAAGAGTGTTTAAAAGTGATTTTCTTGAGTTTTCCTCCACCATTTCAATCCTTATTTTTCTCACAAACACTTGAGCAACCCATTGACATATTCATTCTATAGGAGTGTTCTTGTGAGAGTTTTTATTAGTGATCAAAGTGTTTAGATCACCAAGAGTTCTTTTCTTGTACTTTGAGGAGGCGGACTTGCGAGTTCGCGGTGTTTCGAGCTCGCGTGTGGACTCAGTGTTTGAGGTGCGGCCTCGGCGAGCTAGAGAGCTTGCGGTGTGTACGGACTAGGGAGTCCGAGAGCTTGTAAGTGTTGCGGCACCGAGGAGTGATCCGGTGGGATCGATTCTAGTTGAAATCCTTCAAGTGTGAAGGCGGGGATGTAAAGCAAGGGTGCTCAAACCTCGAAACAAATCCCTTGTGTTTGCGATTGCTCTCTCTCTCTCTGTCTCCTTATTTATATCTTGCATGCTTGTATTGTGTTTATCTTTACATGCTTGATATTCTTATTGTGCTTAATTGTTATATGCTTGGGGATTGTTTGCTAATACTTGTATTTAACCAAGAGAGCCAACGCGGCACCTCAACTCTTATTTAGAGGAATCTTGAGGAGTTAGTCCAGAGCCCTTCACGGAGATTCGGCTACACTCTTGTGTTATACGTGGTGTTTAGTGTAAAGAGTTTTAGTTTGCATTAAATAGTTTTTAATTCCGCATTTAGTGACCATTAGATTAGCCATCACCTATTCACCCTCCTCTAGGTCATTTTACAGGTTGTGCATGCAGGACTTAGCTGATGAGCTGATCAGAGACGAAGACAAGGTGCAGGTCGGGAGGATGACTGATGGTTGTGGCTTTGGTGCTGCTCACGTGGAGGGAAGAAACTCGTCGTGGAGGGAAAGATGAGATCTTGGGAGGATTGTGCAGCCGACGGAGGTTGTCGATTGTGCTCTTGGTGGTGGTGCAAGGGGAGAGAGGTGGTGGGGAGAGTTGGTGAGGAGGACGGCGGTGACCTGGTGGCAGTCGGTGAATATTCTGACTGTTGTACTCGGCGCGGGTGGAGCTTGAGAGAGGGAGCAGGAGGCTAATAAGGCCAATGGCTTGCAGAGAATAGGTCTCGATTTGTTGATGAGAAAGAAATGTTGTCGTTGGATTCTCTGTTTGCAGAGAGCAAAGAAAAGAAGAAAGAGGAAAGGGGTGGGCCACGGGCTGGGTTTGTAAAACAAAATTTTATTTCTTTTTTTTTTTTTTGATATTTTTTTTGTCTGAGAGGTTGATAGATGATAGCAACATGCTCATAACCTTTGCACTTGTAACACTTGATTATAGGATTAAGTGTGGAGAAGTTCCTTGTAGTGTTCTTGTCTTTAGCGTTATTTCCAATGCTTTTGTTTTTTATTTTGCTGGTTTTTGTGCATGGACCTGGTGTGGGCGCTGATAGGAAGTAGACTTGAATGTTCGGTGATTCTGACTCCTAAATGTGAAACTTAAATTGGGAGCGTCTAAATCTTGGACCAAGGCATAAGCCCTTTTGAGATCAGTGACTTCACGTTTACAAAACTCATGTTTTAAGTCTATTCGAAGTCTAGCACAAAATTGAAAAAAGACTTGACGTCACTCTGTCTGCCTAGGATATTATAGCGAGTGAGAAACTCGTCAAATGTGGTAGCATATTCCTTTCAGATTTGTTGCCTTGAGTAATTTCGCGCCATTTGTAAAGAAGATCAGCGAAATAAAATGGTGATACGTACTTACCCTTGAGTTCATCCTTCATATAAGATCAAGTGTTTATTGGTTCTTGACCACATAGTACTTGCCTTTTCACCACATCGGTCTAGTATTGGCTCGCTTGTCCAGTCAATTTCGTGATAATGAACCTGACCTTTTCCGTTTCGGAGAGCGGGTTCTCAGTGAAATACCAGTCCATGTTGATTAGCCAATTCAGAAAAACTTGGGGATCACTTAAACGACCAGAGTAGTCAAAATGATCTTCAAAAGTCAAGACATCGATAGTGGGGATGTGGAAATTCCTATATGCCATTTTTTTATTTTAAATTTTTTATGCAAAGAAAAAGAACAAATTTTTTTTAAAATGCCTGGAAAAACAAAATTCAAATTTTTCTTAGACCTAATGCAAATTTCTTACCTAAACTATGCTCCGGTATCAAGTTGATGTGAAATGGGAACCCTATAGTGCAGTTAATCAGTAATAAATTCGAATTTACAACGTTTCACCAAATAAGACGATCTGATCTTGGTAAGAAATGATCGAAAACTAATAATACAACTAGATGGATTTTAATAATATTTGCAACTCTAATATAGATATTTCTGATTTTGAAAAATACAATCACAATATTTAGTTAAGTTTGTAATAAACCTATGATCAATATTAAGATTAACAATGACAAGCAACCAACAGAATCACAGCCTCACAATTATATTGGACAGCAAGAGATACTGATAAAACATCAGAGATAAAATTGGTGGTCATCCAATAATAATCTTATTACTGAAAATAAAATTTTATCTACAGAGAAGGTTCTCAGGTATCCGATCTCTGTTAGCTATATATTGATGAGCTTGTCGTGTAATTCTTGATGATTTCTGTTTGATGACCTGAATGATGTTGCTGTGCTTTCGCATGTACTATTGAAGAAAATGAACAATTGCATGACACGTGAGGGCGACACCCTGAGGAGGTGCGGGCATGGGTTGTGCATGCAGGACTTGGCTGAGGGGCTGATCGGAGACGAAGGCAAGGTGCC
This sequence comes from Agave tequilana, assembly GCA_038442645.1. Classification (NCBI taxonomy): domain Eukaryota; kingdom Viridiplantae; phylum Streptophyta; class Magnoliopsida; order Asparagales; family Asparagaceae; genus Agave; species Agave tequilana. The sequence continues at coordinate 97,513 of JAVJIF010033455.1, forward strand.
GATCAGGAGGATGACTGATGGTTGGTAGCCTTGGTGTTGCTCACGTGGACGGAAGAAACTCGCCGTGGAGGGAAAGATGAGATTTTAGGAGGATTGTGCAGCCGAGGGAGGTTGTCAATGGTGCTGTTGGTGGTGGCGCAAGGGGAGAGAGGTGGCAGGGAGAGTTGGTGAGGAGGACGGCGGTGACCTGGCGGCAGTCGGTGAATATTCCGGCTACTGTACTCGGCGCAGGCGGAGCTTGAGAGCGGGAGCAGGAGTCCTATGAGGCCGATGGCTTGCAGAGAAGAGGTCTAGATTTGTTGACGAGAAAGAAGTGTTGTCGCTGGGTTCTAAGTTTACAGGGAACAAAGAAGAGAAGAAAGAGGAAAGGGGTGGGGCCACAGGCTGGGTTTGCAAAACAAATTTTTTAATAAAATTTTTTCTTCTTCTTTTGTTTTGATTTTTTTGGCTGAGGGGATATGAGAGGATTTGCGGTTTGAGATGGGATAAGAATAAAGAGGTGGGAATAAGATTTGGATTATGGTTTCACACTCAAAATCAGGGAGAATTGAATCTCACACTCGAACTCACAAAAAGAAATTTTGATTATGAAAGCTTAAATTTTTTTATTAATAAATTTTCATTGTTTTTTCAATAAATTCATGCTTTTAAATAGGCTTACAATCTGGTAACATTTTCTATGTAACCACGTAGGACTAAAAGTTAAACACGAGACTAATAAAATAAAAAAAATACAATAGACACTGCATTAAAATAAAAAAATACAGACTCCAGCTAATTAGATCGATCTGTGGTGGCCCCACATGTGCTCAATGTTTGCATCATCTTTTAATCATGGTTTGAAATACTGTCCGACAATGCGTGAACGGAAAACTTTTATTTATGGTTTGAGATACCGTCTGATACTAATAAATATAATCCTTATCATATTGGATTTTAAGCATGTCAATCTCATCCTGCTCAAATTAAAGGATATTGTCAGTATTTGCAGATAACGACCGATACATGCCGAGATTTGGGACTCGAAGTACCAGAAGTTGAAATTTTGACTTGTCCCATATAATGGTCCAAAGAAATATCATGCAAAGTCAATTTTCAAGACTGATAACCCTAACTATCAGGAGGCGAAAATCATTCATTTTGAATCCATTTGAAAATTAGGTAGAAAACTGTCTATTGGACTAATCTGTGTATTATATTTGTTTTAATCCAACATATTGAACCATAGCATATTGGTTAAGTAATACAAAATACAAACCTTAACTCCTTTTCTTTTCATTTTTTTTTCCCTGAAAAGATCTTCTTTGATATTTTTAACTTCTCTAATTATTTAGATACCATATCTATTTAGAAATTATTGCTAAATCAAGTATTGGATTATACAAGCTTTGTTCGAGACTTGATCTAATTGTCATAAATTATTAAAAATTCCAAATATTGCGATTGTGTCTGCTGTTTTTTAAACTTAATGTAACTTTTATTTTTTAAGCCACCGATTCCAACAATCCGTTAGTAATTTGATCTGAAACTGCTAAAACACTCCATATCAATATAAAGTAAAGGTGAACTAATAACCACGATCAGTACCAAAATTTCAAATCTTGCTTTAATTAATACAAGCATATAATTGTTGGAATATCAAATAAAAATGTCTTTTATGACATTAATTTTGGAAGTAGAAGAGACACCATACGGTAAAAAAATGAAGAGTCATTATCATCAATTAGGAAAAATGAAGAGTCATCATCAATTGAAAGAAATGAAGAGTCATCATCATTATCAATTAAGAGAATTCAAGAGTCACCATCATTTAAAAGAAATGAAGAGTCATCATCTTCAATTAGAAAGAATGAAGAGTCATGATAAATTTGGAGAAATTAAAAGTTACTATGAATTGGAGAAATTAAAGAGTCATATATGCATTATTGTCATTTGTTTATGACATTAAAATAGATGGTTGGTATTCTTTTAAGTTTTTTCTTTGAAGCCTATAAAAGGCTAGTGTACCTCTTTGTTTTTTTCAAGTAAGTAAGTAAGAAGAAAAGTTGAATAAGATCCATTCTCCACTTAAAATTTTAGATTATAGTATATTAGTCCGTAGACTAGTATATAACAATTGGTATCAGAGCCAATTCAATTTCTTTTCTATTTGCTCTTCTCCTCATGGCCTCCACTAACAATCTCATCAATCCACAAGTACCCAAGTTATTGAAAGATAACTATGAGATTTGGTCAGTTCAGATGAAAGCTCTGTTTGGTTCTCAAGAGTTGTGAGAGCCAATCATTGATTGGTTCAAGGAACCCACACTGGAGGTAGAAGCCGCCTACACCGCCGAAGAGAAGAAGGTTCTTAAAGAGCAAAGAAAGAAGGATAGCAAGACTCGTTTTCTACTCTATCAAGGATTGGACGAGTTTACCTTCGAGAGAGTTGTCGAAGCAACGACGAGCAAGGAAGCATGGGAAATCCTTGCTACCATCTACAAAGGAGTCGAGCGGGTGAAGCGAAATCGCCTCCAACTTTGAGGGGCGATCTTGAAGCCGCTCAAATGAAAGATGAAGAAAAAAATCTCTGATTATTATTCATGATTACTTCTAATTGTGAATAAAATGAGGAGAAATGGAGAGAAGATGGAGGACATCCGAGTGATGGAGAAATTGCTCCGATCCCTCACATCAAAGTTCGAGCATGTGGTGGCGGTAATTGAGAAGTCCAAGATTTGGAGGAGATCTCAATAGAGGAGCTTTTGGGATCTCTCCAAGTTCATGAGCAACGGATGCTAAAGAAGACCGGTTCCATAATTTTGGAACAAGCATTAGAGTCAAAGCTAATGATCGAGGCTCACATAGTAGACGTCATGGTCATGGTAGAGGTAGGGTAGGTGGTCCCCAACAACGAACCACTCAAAATCAAGTGGAGTTTCAAAGCTTCAGAGGTCGAGGACGAAGCAACCGAGGAAGATTTACATCTGGACGTGGAAACAACAAAAACGTCCAATGCTACAATTGTCAAAAATTTGGACACTATGTCTCAGATTGCTGGCACAGAACTGAAGCTCTTACCAATCTCGCTGAAGCAACAAATGATATGGGTAATAACTCTACTCTTCTTCTTGCTCATGATGATTCAAGTGATCAGAATGATGTTTGGTACCTTGACTCGGGTGCTAGCAACTACATGTGCGAGAAGAAAGAACTTTTCATGGAACTCGCAGAAGGAGTTCATGGAAGTGTGAGCTTGGGAGATTCTTCAAAACTCCCTGTTGAAACCAGAGGGAAGATTAAAATCTACCAAAAGGATGGTAAGCCTGAGTATATTTTCGATGTTTATTATATTCCTAGCATGAAAAGTAATATTCTCAGCATCGGTCAATTACTCGAAAAAGGATATAAAGTATATATGGAGAACAACCATCTTTGGTTGAAAAATGCAAAAGGAGGTATTATAGCTTGCGTTAAGATGACAAGGAACCGCATGTTTCCCTTGCATCTAAACACGAAAGTTGAGAAGTGTTTTCAAGGACTCATGAAAAATGAGTCATGGAGGTGGCATCTTCGCTTCGGCCATCTAAACTTCAGCGGCCTGAAGCTACTATCTATAGCCGGCATGGTACGAGGTTTACCAACAATTGATCCACCAAATCATACTTGTGAAGTTTGCATAATTGGCAAGCAAGCACGACTTCCTCTTCCCAGTGGAAAGTCGTGGAGAGTGGAGTCACCATTGCCACTTGTTCATTCTGATATCTGCGGACCATTAGATCCTTTCTCTTTAGGAGGTAATAGATATTTTATTACCTTCATTGATGATTTCAGTAGAAAATTGTGGGTGTACATTCTTAAAGAAAAATCTGCTGCCTTTACGACCTTCAAGAATTTTAAAGCTCTTGTTGAAGCGGAGAGTGGCTACAAGCTAATAACTCTCCGATCTGATCGAGGTGGTGAGTACACCTTAAATATGTTTCAAGAATATTGCAGGGAGCAAGGCGTAAAGAGGCAGTTTACTACTGCCTACACACCACAGTAAAATGGCATCGCAGAAAGAAAGAACCGCACTATTCTTGACATGACAAGAACCATGCTCAAAGAAAAAAGGGGCTGTCGAAGCAGTTTTGGGCGGAAGCTGTGGCATGTTCAACTTACTTGCTCAACCGGTGCCCGACAAAGCAAGTGAAGGGAAAGACTCCTCAAGAGGCATAGAGCGGTTACACGCCTAATGTCGCACACCTACTAATTTTTGGTGTGTTGCATATGCTCAAGTACCTAAGTCAAAAAGAAGAAGCTTGATAATCACGGTGAAAAATGCATTTTCATCAGATATAGTAAGGAGTCGAAGGCATACAAGCTCTACAATCCACTAACTAAGAACTAGTGGTTAGTAGAGATGTTATCTTCAATGAAGCGGAAGCATGGAGTTGGAGCAATGAAGAGACTGTCAAAGAGCAACCCGTGGTGAATGAACCTGACGAGCCCCTACAAGAGGTTCCACCACCAGCTACACCATCATCTCCTCAACATGCTACGCCGTCTCCTGCAAGAGGTTCTCCATCTTCTGGGGAAGGTAGTAGTAGTGAATTCTCCATGCAACGAGGTCCCATCAAAATGAGAAGCCTCAGGGAGATCTATGAGTAGATAGAAGAAGATGGAGAGACTAATCTCTTCTGCTTATATGCTGACATGAACCTCTCACTTTCCAAGAGGTTAAAGAAGAAGATTGTTAGCGATCAGCAATGAAGGAGGAGATGCATGCCATCCAGAAGAATGACACATGGGAGTTGACAACACTTTCACAAAATCACAAGGCAATAGGTGTCAAATGGGTGTACAAGATCAAACGCACAGCAGATGGTGAAGTTGATCGGTACAAGGCAAGGCTTGTAGCGAAAGGCTACAAACAAAAATACGACATCGACTATGAAGAAGTCTTTGCACCAGTTGCTCGATTAGACACGGTGAGACTATTAATTTTACTTGCAGCTCATCACAGGTGGAAGATATATCTAGATGTCAAGTCAGCATTTCTCAATGGTATTCTTGAAGAAGAGGTGTATGTACAGCAACCAGAAGATTTTCTGATAAAAGGGCAAGAAGACAAAGTATATCACCTAAAGAAAGCCTTGTATGGCTTAAAGCGGGCACCACGGGCATGGAATGCCCGAATTGATGGTTATCTTCATCAAAACGGCTTCAGCAAATGTCCTTATGAGCATGCCATCTACATGAAGAGGAACCATCAAGACGAATTTCTAATAATTTGTCTTTATGTTGATGACTTATTATACATAGGAAGTAGCGCTGAGATACTTGCTGAATTCAAGGAGGCGATATTCAATGAATTTGAGATAACGGATAATGGATTGATGTCCTATTTTCTTGGTATCGAAGTGAAGCAACAATAAGATGGGATATTTATATCTCAAAAGAAGTACATGAAGGAGATCTTGGAGAAATTCAAGATGAGTAACTGCAACCCAGTGAACACCCCAATAGCCACGGGAATGAAGCTATCAAGAGAAGGAAATGGAGATTTTGTAGACTCGACTTTTTTCAAAATTCTAGTTGGTAGCCTGAGGTACTTGACGATAACAAGGCCCGATATTGTTTATGGAGTCGGACTTGTGAGTCGCTATATGGAGACACCGAAGGAGTCATTGGCTAGCTGCAAAGAGGATTCTAAGGTATATCAAAGGCACACTCAACCTTAATCTATTTTATACTTATGGTGAAACTGCAGAGTTAGTAGGCTATTCAGATAGCGACTGGAGAGGTGACCAAGATGAGAGAAAAAGTACCACTGGCTATGTCTTCTATCTTGGGTCAACTACATTTTCATGGATCTCAAAGAAACAAGGAGTTGTGGCCTTATCTTCATGCGAAGTAGAGTATGGGTAGCTTCATCTACTGTATGTGAAGCTACTTGGTTGCGGAACATTTTAAAGGAGTTGGATCATCCATAAGAAGAAGTGACTGTAATATTTGTCGACAACAAATCAGCTATCCAACTTGCAAAGAACCCAGTACATCATGGGAGGAGCAAACATATAGATACACGGTTTCATTTTCTTAGAGGCCATGTAAAGCAGAAAACTGTGGAGCTGGAGTATTGTCATACCATGGAGCAAGTAGCAGATATTTTCACCAAGTCATTGCCTGTTGAACCTTTCAGAAGGCTAAAAGAAAATGCTCGGTATGAAAACATTTTGATTTGAGGGGGCGTATTGAAATATCAAATAAAAATGTCTTTTATAACATTAATTTTGGAAGTAGAAGAGACACCATAAGGTGAAAAAAATGAAGAGTCATCATCATCAATTAGGAGAAATGAAGAGTCATCATCAATGAAAGAAATGAAGAGTCATCATCATTATCAATTAGGAGAATTGAAGAGTCACAATCAATTAAAAAAAATGAAGAGTCATCATCTTCAATTAGAAGGAATGAAGAGTCATCATAAATTTAGAGAAATCAAAAGTCACCATGAATTAGAGAAGTTAAAGAGTCATATATGCATTATTGTCATTTGTTTATGACATTAAAATAGATGGTTGGTGTTCTTTTAAGTTTTTTCTTTGAAGCCTTAAAAGGCTAGCGTACCTCTTTATTTTTTTAAGTAAGCAAGCAAGAAAGAAAAGATGAATAAGATCTATTCTCCACTTAAAATTTTAGATTATAGTATATTAGTCCGTAGACTAGTATAGAACAATAATTAGCCCACTTAATATATATACATAAGGTCTTAAATTTGATTTTTGTTCTATATTTGTCAAAATGGGTAGCTTTAATGGAAAAAGTTGAGCATCCATGACTCTTTAGTATGGGCGTGGCTATGCTTTAGACAATGAAAGCCTTCTGTTTATATCCTAATATGCAATGTGTTGGATATGCCTACTTTTTAATATTGGAGAATATGTTATGAACCATATTTTTCTTAGATAGCTCTTTAAGTGTTTCTTTTTCCTTTTCTGGTTATGATTCCCCCCCTTTTCCCCTTTTCTTGTAGGGTTTGAGTTGGGGTTGGGTGTACAGGGTTTTCTAGCTGGCCATCTTGAGTAATGAACAAGCTTTAATGTTAGGTTTAGAAACTTTAAGAGTTGATTGAAGAATAACATAGATGAATTAGGGGGTGGTAGATAACAAAAAAGAAAAAAAATAAAGTTCAAGGAGTTGATAATGATTGGAGCATTTTAATCCTGAAGTCAATTTCTGCAGCAAAATTTCAGAACAGCAAATTAAATCTTCCAGGAGCTCCCAACGGGAAGTAGTAGAAGAATTTGACAACAGGGCGAAGAATGATAAATGATTGCAGATAAAACCTTCTATCATCATCAAAACTTCCTGATCTGATGATAGTGGCAGATTGAACTAGCAAGCCATCTGCATGCAGAACCTCCTTCCTAATGACTA